>FIZU01008483.1:0-11735 GCA_900064475.1 Pseudococcus longispinus
GTGGCGACCCTGTTTTGTTTATTATGGGCTTTTTGGCTGAACGTTCGACGGGGGGAGGGGCAAAATTCAAATTTCATGTTCGAAAAGTGGTTCCGAGAAATTTTCCCCAAAATTAACAGCAGATTTTTGATTATTTTTCGTTTTGTACAGGCCTTTTTTTCGTATCGGAGTAAAGGCGACTAAAAGGCGACTAAAAGGCGATTTAAGGCGAATTGAATTAATTTGGCAAATTATACCATTCGAGTATTTTTGAAAGGTGTTTTCTTTTCTTCCCCTTCCCCCCATCAAGTTGTCCAGTACCGACGAACCAGCGTTATCCGCAAAAGCGACAGGCCCACCCCTTCCCGCGGTACTCGACAAAAGACGAATCGAAAAATCACTCATCACAAACTAAAGGAGTTATGAAGCCTACAGATTTTTAAATTATTGTAACTCTTTTAATTTTCGAGTTATGCAAAACATAAATATAACTCATTTTGTAAAGCTTAAAAACTTTTGAAATTAAAAAAAAAAATAAACCTATCTATATTATCAGCGGAGTTACAACGTTTTGAAACATCTACCAGGACTAATGCGTTTGGGTAGCTGCATCTCTGGTTTGAAGGCGGTGCATTACTACCAGAACACCCCGTACTTTGAATATTGAACTAAATTTCATATCATGCTTTTTTGCCCAACTTCAAAATTAAAGGGGATGTGAAAATAATTTGAAATTGAAAAATTCTAAAAAAAAATCAACCATGAGAATCAATAGCTCTTTGAAAAATGAAGAATTTTTGTTACGTTCATTTTTTTGCCTAAAATCAAAGTTGAAGGGGCGGGGCTGTAACACTCGAAGCAAGTTGGAAAATGCAAAATTGTTACAATTTTTTCTACTTTCAATGTTTATTAGCCCCTCAATAATTTACCCCTTAAATATTTGAGAAAGGCAACATGTTCATATGAAGTTTTTTTGTGGTCCCCTGTCGAATCCAAATCTCACGTATGACAGATGACTTCCAGAACACGCTGTATGGTGTAAGCGGTTAGAACAGACCAAAAGAAAATTTTGGAAAAGGGGTCCATCAAAGATTTCCTTTGAGGGGAGAGGAGGAGGAGGGAGTTTTGGGAGTGGAAACACCGTCATTTCCACACATGAAGGAGTAGGGGTATGTTTGGTATCATTTCCATATAATTCAACCCTCCTTAACTTGAATCTGTCATTACTTTCTCAATTGAAAGTAGAAAAGTGGCGCAATCGTGAAATTTGTGTCGCAGAAAATGGCCAATTTTTGTAAAAATATAGACCTCTACTATGTATAAATTTATATCTTCTAAGAAGAATGACTTCTCACCACTGCAGAATAGGAAAAAAATTTCGGAACAAAAAATTATGAATTTTTAATACTCTACAACTTTTGTTTCAAGTGTCTTGTCGTATTGTGATTTTTTACAGCAACGTAATTTTTTTTGAGGACACCCGGCTTAAAAAATTTGCTAAATTGACGATACGAAAAAAAGTTTTGAACAAAAGTTGTAGAACGTTGAATATCTGTTATTTTTTATTTCATATATTTTTTTCTACCTTGAAGTGAGGAAGAGCTGTTCTTCTGAAAATGAACAAATTCTGTCAATTAAACTGAAATTGGTCATTACACATGCTGCACTTTCGACAATTGTGAGAATTCCTTACTTGCTACCTGGAAATGAATTTCGAATTTGAGTTCAAGAGGTTCGAATTAGGTTAAAAAAAGGATGAGAAACCGCGATTTAGTGCCAATTTAAGCAAAAATTGAGAAGTTTAGCTGAGAAAATTCGACAATTGTGATAAATCCCTACTTCGTATCTGGAAACTAACTTCGAATTCGGGTTTAGGAGGTTCGAATTATAATGAAGGCATATTTCTTGACTCAATTGGTTACCCCTACAGGGCTCAAAAAATGAAAAATTGTGATTTTACTTCTGTTTTTACAAAAATTGATCATTTTCTGTGACACAAATTTCACAATTGTGCCACTTTTCTACTTTCGATCAGGAAAGTAACGATGGATTTGAGTTCAGAAGGGTCAAATTGTATGGAAATGATACCAAACACATCCCTACCCCTTTATGTGTAGAAATAAGTTTGTTTTCCCTCCTAAAACTGGCTCCTCTTCGCCCCCTCGGGGCAATTTCTGATGTCCCCCTTCCTCAAAATTTTCTTTTGGTTCAAGTAAATCCTACTTTTTTGGTGCTAATCAATTTACATTACTGTTTCACAACAATGGTTCATATTACTATTTATACTCTGTGAAAAAATATACCTACCTTTTAGAAAAACATGCTTTTGATGCTCATCAAACGAAGAAAACTTGTAAAATTTTCACGTAGGTGTTAGCTTTCGTCTGGATAATTTTTTTCCAAATCCATCGAGGTGTGTGATTATCGCCGAGAATAAAGAAATTAAATTTGAATCGATGAAAACAATCTTAAAAGGATAATCATCGAAGACGAAAAACATTCCACCAGCTTTCCTTTGTTTTCATGCCTTTTTTCCTTCGGATTCTTCTGTTTCTGACATTAAAAAAAGGGTAAACTAAATTACCTTTAACAGTGCTGAAACGTCGAAACATTGACAGGTCAGAAAAAAAAACACAAGAATAACCTTGAATAATGAGCGTAAGGTTTTATCGATGTAGGTACCTATATTGAAAATGTCGAAATAAAAACCATCTTTATATGGTAAACGTATTCCACGATACGAAATCCTTCTATATGTATAAACGTAGGTAAATAAACGGATATGAATTTTAATAAAATTGCAACATTTGAAAAAGAAAAAATTCCGAAATCTTCGGTGTGGTAAATTTTACGCCTTTATGCGTTTTACGTGTAGCATGTGCTCGTCTCGATACTTTTAGTAAGCTGATACGAGACAATTTAAGAGCATAGGTAGAGGTACCTTTACGTAAAAGTTTCCAAGTAATGTGATTTTTTCCCCTTTTAGTATTACCATAGGTGTTGTATTGGTAAAGAAAGCGAATGTATTTAGGAATTTAATTCGGTTACGAAACTTTTGATTTGAATGGAAACATTAAAAACGTATTCTTATATAAGTTTCTGTTAATCGTATTTTTCGCTTTGCTGAAGCTAGAACGTTTCATGCGAAGTTTAATGAATTGTGAGCACCTATTTCGACAGTTTATGTTGCTTGGTTATTGGTACGTGCAACGGTTGGTTTATTTTTTTATATTTAAAAAAAAAGTGAAAAGTTTTGGCTGTTGTGAATGAGGTTAGCTTTGAGATCAGGTGATTGGAGAATTATTTTCAGAATCAGAATGTACCAGTATTATAGGAAAAGAGACAAATGATGAGAAAGAAGAAGTTTTTCTAAAGGCTTTTGACTGCTAAAGGTGAATTTTTACTAGAATGGTGTAAAATACATTGTCGTAGCTATAAAAATTAGTGATCCGTTTCTCCCGAAAGCCATTAAGTGGTTGTACGAGGTCATTAAAGTTGAAAAATTGGAAAATTTTTTGAACCATTGCGAAAAATTGAAGAAAAATTCATTCCGAATCAAGTTTATTGTGATGTCAGTCGATTAAAGTAGTGTTTTTTTTGGACTTTCGACCTTTTTTCAAGTTGAGAGGGGAGGGGGTGGTTTTTCAATTTTCAATAATTTTGAAATTGCCATTTTTGATCCTTCGTGTTGGGCATCCCTGATGCCTTATTTGTAGTCAATTGTTATTGATAGGTAGTCTAATTGGTCCAAATTTTGGTCCAGCATAAAATTCGATTTTCGATTTTTTTTATTAATATTATTTTGGAACCTCTGAAAATGAAGAATGTGTGCTTTGCCCTTTGTTTTGTGTCTAAGTTACATTTCATTATAGAAACGAAAAATGTTTGCTAAGTGCAGATGGATTTTTCTTTGAATCATCGTAAGAACTTTTACCAAATGAAAAAAATTTCCACGACTTGTCTTTAGCCCCTTGAATTTTAAAGATAACACTTTTATCTCAGAACTTTTTTTATTCACCTTGAAAATTTGCTCCAGAATCCAAAGCTAAGATACATGGGAAGTTTTCTAAACCAATACTCCTTCAAAATCGAAATAGGTAGGTAATACATTACGTTTCCAAGTAGTTTTTCATTTGTCTCGAAGATCTTTATCTTCTGGTATTGGCTTTCCCTCACATTTTGCTACAACTAAAATGTCTTGCGTACTTATCTTTAAAATATGCAAATATTGGATTTTGAAAATTTTTCAACCCTTTTTTTGAAGAGAAAAAAAAGCAGCCAGTACGATTAATCTTTGCATATTCGATTAAAAATATTTAAAATTCTGCTCGACCAAACCGAACCGTTTTCCTAGTAATTTTGATCGTTAACGACCAAATTAAAGTCTCTGTAATTAAATTGTGCTGTTTATTTAGATTGAAAATTTCAGCCAAAGGGTTTACATATTTACCAATTCAAATTCGAAAATATTTTAATAAATTTGTTATAAGTATTCAAAGAGGGAAACGTATTTCGATTCGGAACGAGTTGCATAATAAAATTAATTCCCTCGATGAAATTCAAATTGTGTTCATATTAGAACCGTAGAACGGCGAATGATCGAAGAATCGAAGCAGAATTTGTTTCTATGGACGAATACAACAGCTTGGAATTTTTTGCAAATTTTTTACCATTAAAGACGTAAAATATGAGGGGGATGTAATTAGGAAAAAATTTGAATATTTTAAACATTTGATAAAATCGCAAAATTTTTCCAGCTTTAAAGGTTTTAAAAATTGATGTAAGAAATTTTTGAAAAATTTGGCAGGTTTTCAAATAGTTTGTCAAATTTTTGGATTAATTAAAAATAAATCGAAAAATGGGTAAATTTTCAAAAAAAAATGGTAAAATTTCCGAATTATTGCGAAAATTTATGCAAGTTTTTCCTTAGAGGGAAAATATAATCATGGATTGTACATCTGGGCTTTACTCTAAAAATTTTGATTTATAATTATTTGATTTCGTGGACATTTCAACAGAAAGTCAAAAATGTAAGATTTTTGAAAATTACATGAAATCATAAATCTTTCATTTTCCAACTTTTGACCAGTTTTCCCAACTTTTCGGCTTTTTTCAGAAGTATTGGGGTTTTTGCACAATTTGATTCCCACATTTTAAAATTTTTACAATTTATTTTATGTAAAATTTTCCAAAGTGAAAAAGAGCAAAAAAAAAATTTCTCGATTTTCCCGAAATTGCAATATATGATAGATATCGATTTGAAACCGGTCCAGACATGATTTGTAGGCAGTTGTGGGTTTCCAAAATGGCATTATTCGGGCATTTTAAAAGAAAATTGGAAAAAAGGGGGAACTGAACGAATTTAGGTTGATGGTGAATTTAGATTTCATTGATAATATATTGCAAGAAAAAATTTTCGACCAGAAGCAACCCATTAAGGGAGAGGGAAATAGGCGAAAAATCGTTTTTTTGCATTTTTAAAGGTAACGCCACGATATAAAATTCTTAAAGAATATGAGGCTATACATCAACACTAGGTACACAATATATATTTTTTCCAGAATTTCATCTCTGAAAGGGGTTACCAAAATAGCCATAAGAAAGCTTAAAATGTCCATTTGACTTTGAAAAAGTGCTCAATTTTTTTTTTATTCCATTAATCACCCTTGATACTGTCTACTATCTCTGAAATTTTGAAAAAATTCGGTCGAAAACTACCAAAATAGAAATTTTCAACGAAAATTCATGTCAAGCCCCTCCCCAGAGGGGTTATAATTTTAGTGGGAGGGGTTATTGATTAGACGTATGAAAAAACCGAAAAAAATTAATTTTAATTTTTAGAACATTCTACAAGTCTTGGTTCGCAACCCCCCTTCCCCCTTAGCTGATCACGAAATACTCTTGATGTGTAAAATTTTTTGAATTTGGGCCCACGTTTAATTTCTCGGGCCCACTCAAAAAAGCCAAAAAGGAGACTTGACGACGCTACTGAATTTCTTAGAACTCAAATTAATTTTTGTTATTCGATTATCGATATTTAAATGAAATTCGACTATCGATATTTGAAGGAATTCGATTATCGATATTTAAAGAAATTCGATTATAAATTGAAATTTTGATTATCGATATTTGTTGAAATTCGGACATCAATGTCTATTTAAATTCGATTATCAATATTTGCAATTTTGCTGAAATTCGATTATCGATATTGGCTGAAATTCGACAGGTAATCTATTTATTGAAATTTGTTGAAATTCGGTCATCGATGTCTATTTAAATTCGATTATCGATATTTGCAATTTTGCTGAAATTCGATTGGTATAATCAATTTATTGAAATTTTGGTTATTGAAATTTGTTGAAATTCGATTCGATTTTGTCTGAAATTCAATTTTTGATATTTGCTAAATTTCTATTATCGATATTTGATAAAATTTAATCAATAATATCTATTAAAATTCGATTATCGATTCGATACTTTAAGATTTTTTTTTCAAGTATGGTAAATAATCTTCGATTATCGTTATTTTTCAAAATTCAAGAATCGATTTTCGTCAATCGACAATCGATTTTTTCAAGTATTGATGAATGAAATGAGAAATAAAGAATGAACAAATATCCAGATATTGTTAAAAAATCGATAATCGAATTTTCATCAAATGTCGGAAATCGATTTTTTTTCAAGTAGGTATACCTATCGATACTTGGATTTTGAAAAAATTTATCGATTACCCATGATTTTCGTTTTCGGTTCGCTCAGACTGACTAAATTCCTTTGATAAAATTAATGAATCTTTTTCTTAATATACTCTACCTACCTATGTACTTGAAAAATCCCAAAATGATTTTAGGGGTATAACGATGAGGTGGAGGAGTAGTGTAAAAAGCAAAAAGCCTTGTATAGCCAAATTTTTAAAGTAGAATCGTGTAGAAACTGGAAGAATATTCGCCAGTTCTAATTTCATCTCACCCCTGGCCCACCCTTTCACAAATTCCAAGTCAAGTTTTATACCTCCGTCTACCAACGCCATTCCAGCTCAGCTACCTATACGCTTATTCATTATGTACCTAACTTGGACATACCGAACACTCATCGAACGACTAAATCTTGGCTACAGCGAACCCATTTATGGTATAAATTTGTAACCGATTGCGGAGAACGTCTGTTGGGCATTTATAATGGAAATTATTATAATCGTTATACGACGATCGCATTACCAACAATTGCCTTCGCATCATTAGCATTGTATACCATTGAGAGGCGAGCTGTAATCGTATTTGACAACGGTATATTGAAAAGTTGTACCGGCGTGGACCGTACGACGAGCTACAAACGACTTTATAACCTTTGCTGGTACATTATACGACCGGCATCGGTTCTGCCACGACCACCACCAGACCCACCACCGTATCGGACACACGCACACATAGACGTTTCGATAAAGCGCCAAGAATATTAATAGAAAAGCTCTCGTTTAGTTAGGCATAAATCGAAACATAGGAAACAATAGAGATTATTATAGAAAAAAAGGGGTCGCGTCTCGCGTGTTAGCGTTGCTTTGGAAATTTTAAGCTTTATTCGCGATGCCGATGCCGGTGTTTTTGTTTTGTTTTGGAAAACCTATCGTATGCTAGCTATATATTGTACGTATAAACTTACAACTCTACATTCTTGACAAGATGAAGGCAAAAAGTTACCGTTAGTTAAATTAATCAGTAGAGTAGGTACCTACCTATATCGTTTCGCCGAGATGTGAAATGAATGAGCTTCCAGTTCGACTAACGCAAGCGCCATCGTTACTTTTCCTCTTCCTTGGTACTAAAAAATTCACCTCGTTGAGATTTCTTCAACACAAACATTTTTAAATCATCGAAAAAGATTTTTTTGTCGTTGACTCGGCACATTAAACGTTATTGTAGGTTTATTTTATTTTCCCTCTATCATCCCCCATTTTTTTTCCATCCGGTATACGTATTTTCATACACCACCGTGTTCATTGCTCTCGTTATTATATCTTCTTTTATCTACTCGCTGTTTTGTGTTTCGAGCAAGTTTTCGTCTCGTCTCGTCTCCTCCGAAACGAGTTATAGAAAAATTCCCCATATTCCATATTCGTGATACGAATATTTTCCAGAGTTTTTTTTGACGACGAAAAAAAAAAAAGCTGCAGCTTTGGATTTTTATACTTAACGCCGCCTACGTATGCGAATTTACTCGTTCCAGTTTGGAATTTATTTGCATTGGGAAATTTTACGCGTGGTTAACGTTTATTCTACGTACGAGTCTGTTATTCGGCATTCAGATCGGTGAAATTTCTCCCCTTTTTCTATTCTCTTTAATACTCGGCTGACGTTAAACTGCATCGTTTAACTTTGCCTACTTTCATAGGAATTTATGCCTCGTAAGGGTGAAAATTTATATTCGCTTTTTCTCCGCTCAATTTTACTCGACTTTGTTATCTATGGATTTGCTGGCTTTATACACCTACGTAACGTTCGTACGTTTGATTACGAACCGGAAACCAAGATATCAAAATGGATTTCTTTTCCAACTTTATACTTATCGTGGTTTACTTGTTGCTGCAGATGTGTTTTTGCGGTGAATTAAACCAATGGGGTTCTAATTATCTTAATTATGTATAAAACGTGATCTTGTAACTTTTCTCGCGTAGGTTCGAAGATATTGGTGGGGAGAGGGGAGAAGGGATTTGTGGTACGATCAAACGTCCGCAGTGTTTTTCGTATTTTCATTCGAGTAATTGGATTTAAGAGACTGAAAAGTTTTTGCTTCTTTGGACGTAGTTGAAATTTTGTAGAAAAGTGGCCATTTAAATACGCGTTTTTTGAAAAAATGAAACAAATTTTTCGACAAAATTACCCATTTGTAAAAATGTATAAAGGAGCGCGTCGAATAAACTGTCAAAAAAATTTCACAAAACTGTCTCACGCAATTTTTGTCTGTCGTTGACTCCTTTGAAATAATAAATGTGTATTTTTTTTTTCAAAACCATATTGCGAATTTTCTACGGACAGCTTTAAGTTTTTCCATAGTTTAATATTTTTTTTGTGGAAAGTTTTGAAGATTTGTTGAAATTGTTTTTTTTTGTCGAGAATAGTTCAGGTATGTAGGCCTACTATAATCAGAGTCGGCGTAAGCTCGAGCAATTATTAGATTTTTTCCAAATTTTTCCATATGTTGCACTTTACTTCATGAATTTCGAAATAGAAATGTCGATTGCGGTGAAATAAAAATTTTGATTTTTTTAAATTTTTAATTTGTAACCCGGGCAAAAAGTTGCCCTTTGACGGTGCAAAAATACTATTTTCAGAATTTCATGAATTTTTTGAGGAAGACGCACCACGATATCAAGTTCTATAGAAATATGAGGTTGTACATCTGGACAAAGCACGCAATATACATTTTTTTCAGAATCGCACCTCTGAAAGGGGTTACCAAAATGGCCCGACATCTCTAAAGTCACCATAATGTGTTGGAATCATCAAACAAACTAACCTCGAAGTACTTAAAACGAGCGTTGTCCGAAACATCCTGCTTCTCCCCTACTCTCCAGAAGGGGTTCAGGTTGAGATATCGAGCTAAAAATTTTGTCACGGGTGTTTTATACCATAAGAACCAACTTCCACTGGATAATTCAAAATTCGGTGCTCAGGGTCAAATCACCCCTATAAACCCGGCTAAGCTCTTCTCATATCATGTTTTGTTGCCTAACTTCAAAATTGAAGGCTCTATAAACATAATTTGAAATGAAAAAATTCTAAAAAAAATTCAATCGTGGGAATGAATAGTACTTTGAAAAGTAAACAATTTCTGATATATTCATTTTTTACCTACAATCCAAATTGAAGGGACTGTAACACGAAAGAAGTAAAAAATTCAAAATTCTTACAAATTTTTCTTCTTTCACTGTTATTTACCCCCTTCAATTTTGATTCAAGGCAAAAAATGAACATAACAGAAATGGTTCACTTTTCGAAGTACTATTCACTCCCACGATTGAATTTTTTTTTAGAATTTTTTTATTTCATATTATTTTATAGCCCCTTCAATTTCAAAGTTGGGCAAAAAAGCATAATATGAAAATTTGTTCAATTTTTGAAGTATTATCCATTCCCATGATTGAAAATTGTTTTTGATTCGATTTTGTTCGAAAATAAATTTTCCCCTTCAATATTTCAGATAGGCAACACGTTATCCAACGTTTTTCTTTAGTGGTACCCTGTTATCTCCAAATCTCGTGTATGGCAGACGACTCCCGAAACATCCTGTATAAGTACATTAAGGTGGAGTAAAAAAAACATAGGTACCTCAGATTTTGACCAAATCCAAGGGGGTGGTTCATTTTGGGTTAGAGATGCACCATAGAAAATTTTGGATCCCTAGGTCAAAGAGGGACGTGGCTGAGGGTACTTAAAGTTGGGATCACTTGTGAAAAACACTTGGTTTTTTGCCATTTTTGGGTAATGCCACCACCATTGACCTAGAATTTGGATACCATTTATTGCCCTCTATCAGGAGTTTAAAAAGTTATAAACCGTGAAAAAATATAGATTTTTTGAATTATAAAAAAATAAAATATCCTTCGCCCGGTGCCAAAACCAGACCTAAAGGCTCTTATTGATGACAGAAAAATTATTTCGATTTAAAAAATTGAAAATTTTTCATTTCAGTCTTGCCAACTTTCAATTTTTATGCGAAATCAAAATTTTCTCATGGTAAAAATCAATTTTTGCAAAAATCAAAAGAAGCCTATTTTGTTGAACTTTTGGAGTTCTTCAAAAACAAAATAAGCAAACTCCAAAATTAAAAACTTGGGAAACCATTTTGATTTATTGCAAAAAAAAAATCAAATAATCTGTTCACACCCCAACGGGTGTAGACATGAACCGAATTTTCACATTACATTCCATAAAAGAAATTACAATTGGAAACTAATCAATTTGAACATAACTCACAAAATTATTACCCCGCGAAAAAAGTTCTGTTCGACGTTCTAAATTGTAATGAAAGAAATTCTAGTTTTACATTTTCAACTGGAGGTAAACATCAGCTGCGATGGGCGGGACTCACCTTCCCGAATGAAAACGACAGGATCCGACACAATCCGAACCCAAACGAATTCAACAACTTAATCAAAACCAGTCAAACAACACTAATTCACCAAAAACTGGTTTGACAACTTCTTAGCTTCCCCTTTTTTCCCAAACCTCAAAGCTACTATTTTTATTAATTACAATCGCTTGGTCATTTTTGCATTATTTAAATTGTGCATTTCACGATGCACAACTACACGACCCAATGCACCTACATTGTGAATTTCAGATTTTTCATCTTTTACCGTTATTGAGATAATAGTGCCACAAACTTTGACGAAACGGCTGGACGAATATACACATTATCTGTTGAAAATAAAATTTCATAAAACTATGCTTCTTTTCAACTTTTAAATGCTTGTAGCACCTCCAATTTTAGAGTTATACGAAAAATTAATAGCTCATTTTCTAGGGTTCAAACAGCTCCAAAAAAGCTGACTCTAGACAAAACGTATTGTAAGTCATTTTGTTGATCTTAAAAAGTTCTACTAGAAAGTTTCAAAAAAATTGGCCTATCTATATTATCGGCGAAGTTACGACATTTTGATAAAATAACCGTTATCTATATATATTATAAAAGGAAGTCCCGATTTTTTGTAACGCCTAAACGTTGAAACCGCGAAGTACGCGGAGACATGTAAAACA
>FIZU01008489.1:0-18023 GCA_900064475.1 Pseudococcus longispinus
TATTCGAAGCCATGGCTTTAGCATCTCCATCGCTAATTCTCGAATATAAGTTCGACGAATTGGAATATTTTGTTTCCCGGTTCCGGCGGCTTTTCTTCGATTGAGAGTGTCGAGAAATAATCATACAAAGTATCATCGAACGAGTCGTCGGCAGTCATGGTGAAAATTATGATGGGAAAAATAAAAGAGAACTAATTTTATTTTTGCGAAACCAAACGTTTTACATTTATTTTGTCCTACCATGGTGATGAAAAAATAGCATCAAGTGACGCATACCAGAATACCCACCATATAATTCAAACAAACATTGTAAAAGAAGTAAACGTTGGAACAACGTCAAAAAATTCGGAGTAAAAAACATAATTCTCGATTAAAAATAATTTCTTGCCCCTTAATAGGTTTGTATAGGCAACTTCATTTTACAGCAACAAAAACCACCCGCCCTATTCGTAAAAGATAAAGTATGTTGAACACGCTAGCAAAAAACTGGTTTTGGTGGTGAAAATAACCATGTATACTGCGAGTAAAAATTCCCCCTCCCCCCAAATACGTTTGTATAAGCAATCGCATATACCCTGACGAATACCACTCCGAACAACCTGTTAAGCGCCCCCACCAACACACCCGGCACATGAACTACGTTCGACGCGCTAGCATGAAACCGGTTTTGGTGGTGAAATTCACCAAGTGTACCATTAGAGGGTACCCATTTATTTTCTAATACATTTTATACAGTGAATTTAATGATGCGCGTTTTATTCAATTAATGTTTAATTATGCTTCTTATCCTTCTACCTTTCTCCCCTTCAACATACAAAATAGCTGGTTTTGAATTATTCATTTTCAATACTATCGACTTCATAAATTTGGCATAAACATGGGGGTTTTGGGCAAGCTAAAGGTGCTACGAAAAAAATGCAAGAGTTGAAATTTGTAGAGCTGAAAATTTTCTTTCTCTTATGAGCTATTGTTTTTTTTCTAAAGGGTTTGATTTTTGAGATTTTTGTGGTCCAAGTATTTTTTTTCATTTTCAAAACCATCGACCTTTTAAATGGGCCACCCTGTATACTAGGAAAAAAATTGAATTAATTCATTTTATTCCCCCCCCCCCCCCCCCCCGGTTCATCCTGCTTCACTTTATCGTAGATATTAAAAGTGGTTCATCATCGTCGTCTCTTCTCCCCCACCCTCAATTGTCAGTTACCCTTCTCACAACGTATGTGAAAACTTGGTCGAAATCAGAGCACAGAGCACTCGAAATTGAAAAGTTTTTTCCAAATATCTTTTCATTTCGAAAACACTTGTGTATGTATAGGTGTGTAATTCGTTTGACGTACTTGTACCTTTTAAAATTATATATAAACGTCGAGACGTGAAAATGGCTAGAAAGAAGCTGCAAGCTGTTCGAATAGGGTATAAAAAGCTAGAGAGGAAGAAAAAGTCAAAAAGTTTCTGGCGTTTGTACTAAAATTCCACCGTATTAATTTACGAATCGTCTTTCTCATAATAGAACTCGTAAAGCTTTACGAAACATTTGAAAAACTCAAGGCACCACATCGCGGGGAGGAAAGGTAGAAAAAGAATTTGTTATATTACGAAATGGTTTAAAGCAAAGGAACATCATGCAGGGAGTCGAGCAGAGTTTGAAATTAATTTACAACGTAAGTGATTCTTTTTAGGTACTTCGTTTCGTGTTCTTTTTTAATACAAACACGTTGAATGGGTCAAAGGGAACGCGTTAAATTCGGGTGTAAATTTCGGTAGCTTGATAAAAAGATGATGTTGGCAACTTGATGCGCGGAACAGCTCGAGTACGAAGGAAGGCAACGGGCGATCCGGGTGTTGTGATGGACGTAAACGACGAGAATGGAAAACAGTTGTTAATAAATTGGAAACTCGTTGAAACTCGATGCCAGTTACGATCCACGTGTTGAAAGGCATTATACGTGATGGCGAGTTAACTTCTTTTATTTGTAAATTTTGTCGGCCTGTGCGAAAAGGAGCTGTATCGAAGTAGTTTTATTTTTACGTCGTCGCGTCCTCCATAAATCACGAGCAAATTTTGAGATTCGAGATTGCAGGCGAGTACGAAGGGATGGTGTTCGACGGTGCCTTCGAGGGTAGCGTGAAATTGATTTTATTTTTAATCAAATTGTCTGGTCGACGAGCTATGGTTTCCGTAATATGTCACCAGTGAGTAATGTGTAGGCTGTTATGGTTGGCGACGGTTCAACCTATTAACATGGATTTAGGCGTTGCAAATTTAATCGACTCGAAAAACCAACGTTTTATACGCGAATTACTTAATACTCTGCGCGAATCGATTAATTAATTCGTCGTCGTCGGTTCGATGACGCGACGAACGACGGATATTTTTCATTGGGATTTTTTTCGATGCTATTGTCTTTTATTTCATTACAGATTCGAGTACGATGAGTGGCATTGGGACGAATTAGGGGTCGAGGGGGATTGCTGTGCCGTTCACGTGAGATATTATGCGGATTGTCACGACGTCATAAATGTTTTGCCCTTTGAGTGAATTCTTCTCGAAGAAATGCGGAATACACGAATTAAATAAAACGTTGAATTTCAGCATCGAAGAAGCCCTGAGTATATTAGGAGAGTACCAAAAATCCAGTCGAAATTTGAGCGAAAGCTGGGAAGCAGTCTTTATAATAATATACGTTTTACTGATCGGTATCGGGGTCTGTGCCAACATGATGGTATGTTTCGTGGTGGCCAGAAAATCGCAAATGCACACACCTCGAAATCTATACATCGTCAATTTGAGCATATCCGACATGACCATGTGCTTCATATGTATGCCATTTACATTGATATCGATTTTAAGAAGAGAATGGCATCTGGGATCGGCCTTATGTAAACTGGTGCCTGTTTTGGAAGGCACCAATATCATGATATCCATCGGTACCATAACCATGATCGCTATGGACAGATATTTCACTATCGTTAGAAGACATAATTCCGTATCTACCAGATCCAGCGTTATTAGCTGCATTATTAGTGTGTGGATGTTCTCCATATTGGCCACATCGCCGCTGGCTTATTACCAAGTAATTTTTCCCCTCTGCTTTTTGTCCTTTCTTGCTGAGCGTATTCCATAGTTACGTATTTATAATACGGTATCGCGGTTTCCAACTTATATTCGTATTATCGCTACATACACTTTGCTATCGTTTCAATATGGAAATTTTTATCACTTCCGCGACCTTTTTTTTCCTCTAAATTGTTCTCGTGTTTGAATAGACATGGAAATTTTACTGTAACCGTAATTTTTCTCTTCGCCCGCCAATTATATCCTCGATTTGTTTTTATTGCTCCGAGTAGCGTTGTTGGCTGTCTCGTGGTAAACGAGCCAGAGAAATTGAAAGATTTGAGAATTATCGATGTTTTATATCTTAATCGCGATGACCTAGAATGAGTTGGATTGTTTTGCAGTTTAATTCGAGCCAGTGTGGTTCGAGAATTAGCGAATTAGCGAATTAGCTGTTTTTCAATTGCCTTCCTGGCAGGATTTTTTCCAAGTTGTTTGGGAGCACAGCTGTGGCGTTCCTTTTTTTTTTTTTTTTTTTTTGGAACTTCATCCATTTTTAAGAAACATTGGACCTCATAATGAGTGACCTAATGTACTACAAGTTTTTTGAGGGAAATTTTAAGACTCGACTATCAAACATTTAAGGAATTCGAAGAATATTCATTTCTCATCCTCTATAGACCGAGACTGTCTGACATAGCTTCAACACTGCATGAACATGTGTCAGGCTAGCATAAGGAAGACATTATGTCTACGTGCGTCACAGTATCTCGTACCTTCCTCATTATCAAGCAAATATCTTTCTTCAAGGAAATAGGATACAGAAAAAATGATGCAGGAGAGTTGTTATTTGAGAAATTTCCTGTTTGAGAATCAAAATTTAGAAAATTATATATGAATTTGTTCGGGATCTCATCATCGTACTGTTCTGGGTATTTTCTCGTTCTTGCTTTGCACCTCCTGTTTTATTGTAGCTACTTTCCGGATGAGGGTAATCCTTGTTTGATGTTGATTTCTTTTTCTTACCGAAGAAGTGCTCTGAAAAAATTTCATATTTTGAAAATTTGTTATAAAATTGTTCTATTGACGTAGTGATTTATTATGAGCAGATAATTTTCTTGTACTTGCTCTGCAGGATACCAGCTAAAGCTTGGTCCGCAATATAAGCAATTGGTTTATCAAAATAAGGCTTTGAAAGTCTTTCTTTATAATGCTTGGTGAATTCTAATAGGGTTATCTTGGAGAAAATTGAGTAGTTTTTGACGTCAATATCTATTTGTAAATGTTCAAATTTGTCTTTCCCAACCTTTTGAATAAGCAAATGTTCCTTTCTCAAAATTTTATATGTTTTTGAGCCACTTTTTCAGATATAGAGTGCAAAAACTTTGTCATGGATGGTAAATCTTCGACCTTCAGTTTTTTTTTGTAGTTTCAATTGAAAAATTATGAAGTTTCCTGTTGTTGTATTGACCCCTAGATATTCTTAGAATCTGCTATAAGTTTTTCTTCGACCCTTTCGAACCCGAGGCTGAACTAGCGCAAATTAAAGTATTATCTGGAAAGATTCTCACATAAAAAAATATTTTAAAACTCCTGATTTTTTTTCAGCCCCCCATAATCTAAAATTTTGTCGAGAATGGCCCAATTTCAAAACTGGCCTAAGTGCATTCTCGATTAAACTAAAACGTTTGTGAATTTTATAATTTAGTAGAAATATGGAATGATTTTTTTTAATGAACAAAAATTACAAGAAAAATTAATTTACCTAAAATAAAAATGGAAAAATAAAAATCTTGAAAACTGATTTTTATGTACCTACCAATGAAAAAATTCAATTATTAAATGGCGAAATAATTCTGGCAAGTCTTGAAAACAAAATAAAAATGAAAAGTGGTTCACGTGGTTGGCAATATATTCGAACAATGGAGGGATATTGCCCCAAAAAATAACCAGATTGATCCTATTTTCTCAATGTTCATGATTTGCCAACTTCAAATTTTTAAAATTTTTTTAAAATTTTCATAATGGATTTTTGACACCATTAGGTATTTTACTTTTCTTGAAAACTCACCTAATTTATATTTTGTTTTGAAAACTTACCAGAATTATTCCGTCATTTAATAATTGCATTTTTAAATTAATACACAGAAATCAGTTTTCCAAGTTTTAATTTTTTTGGTTTCATGTTTTCATTCCTATTGTAAGTAAATTAATTTTTCTTGTAATTTTTGTTCATTAAAAAATTCATTCCATATTTCTACCAAATTATAAATTTCACAGACGCTTTTGAGAATGCACTTGGGCCAGTTTTGAAATTTGGCCATTCTCGATAAAACCTTTGATGACGAGGCGCCGAAAAAAATTCAAGAGTCTTAGAATATTTTTCATTATGAAAATCTTTCCAGATAATACTTTAATCTGCGCTATTTCAGCCTCTGGTTTGATAGGCTTAATAGTTGTTTGCCAAACATTCGAAAGACTGCATCTGGTTCATCAATATCTTGTGAATCCAAATTATCCAAGGATGTGTTCGATGTTCACTCCTACAAAATCGGGAAGTCTTATTTGTCGGAGCTCTCGATCATTAATTTTCGCTCATTTTCAACAATCTCTCAAACCATCTTGATATTTTGTTCATTAAAAGTATCAAAATTTCAAGTTTAGGAATCCCTGTTACTTCCTATCGGCCGCATTATTACTGTGATTCTTTGTAAAACCACGTCGTGTTAATGGAAAACCCCTCGAAGCTTTCCAGCCAACCTCGAGAAATATCGTTATACGCAAAAATACCTCAAATTAAAACCACTAGTTGACATCAAAACCATATTTCAGTTAACGGGTGCGTGCATAAAGAACGAAGTTTCGTTAAAAAAACGTCGCCAAAGCTGAAATTACATTGGAATAATTTTTTTCGACAAAGTTTCTTCTTTTCTTTTGATGGTAGAAGAAAAAAGAATGAGAGATATGGTACCTAAGCATATTTATAACATGGCTGTGTGAACAAAAAACCGCGGTATAGGAATTGTGCGAGAAATAAGAACATCGTGACGAAGTTGGTGGTAGAAGGGAAGTCGAAAAGACAAAATTTGAAATGAGATGGCGCATATAAAAGACGCCAATTTAGATTTTTGAATTTAATAGCTCCCCTTAGAATTTTCTTTTAATTCGCGAGCATTTTCTCGTCTATAAATACTCCCTAGGTTTTTCTCTTTTTTTTTTTGTTGTTACCGCGACGATGTCGAAAGAAGACGCGTAAACCGTATCGAGCATTTTTTTTCTTCGACTCCCTTTGAAATAATAATCCGGGTAAATATCCTCGGAAATATGAAATTTACTGTACGAGCACTTGATAGACGCGCATCCGACACTCGAACAACAAAATAAGCCATCAATTTTAAGCTCGTTCGATACACGTATGGTGCTTATGCTGGTTATAAAATAAACCGAGAGACGCCATCGGAACACTTTCATTACCAAGCTGGAAATGTTAACACGAGTTGTCGTAGAATAACAGTTATTTGCCAACGATGTTGTTGTAGTATGTGTACGATAGCGCAGCGTATTTGGGGCGAGGTGTCTGCAAAACACGTAGGCACTTTGGCATCATTTGTACCCGTACAAAAAATAATTCCGTACCTGATACTTATCTAATCACGCTTGAAAAATGATCGTCTCATAAATACGCTACCGCTTAATAACGTGCTACAATGTATTTCTCATTTACTCGACCTAGCCTTCTCGAGAGGAAAAGGCTTAATCAAAAACGAGCTTCATCCGTGAACTTGCCTTTTTTTAACGAAATTTTCCTGCTCCCGGCTAGCAATGTTTCAATACGTCTGCGTGCTGGTCTCGTAGATTCTCGATGAACGTCGATACACGCAGGATACACTCGGTGAGAAAATTTCTTCCGGTTAATTTTTTTTCGATTAAGCAAGTGGATTATACCGAGACATGTTGCGAGGGGGAAAAAGCCTTACTTGGGATATTGGTAAAGTTGAATGTCTCGTGTACGATGAAGAAACAGTTTTAAGAGTATACGATGTGTCTCGAAGGTCCTGAATGATGCAAAAAACTTTTGAAAGAATCGAAGTACAAATAGTCTATACAGAACGAAGGGACATCAGAGGTGCTGTATTTTTCATCATGGTTACGTTCAAATTTCCAATTATATTGCGTAGGTAGGTGTCTGAAGCATCATAAAACATGATTTTCTCCCCAAAAGGTGAAGAATATCTTTTTTTGGGATCAACGAATGTTCCTCAACCGCTGAAAATACAGGTTTGCCCATACAAGGTGTTCCGGTAGCCGTGCACAGCCTTCAAACCAGAGGTGCCGCTACCCAAACTACATTAGTGTATGCATGTTTGTCGATCTCAGCATTTGAAGGGGCAAAGTTATGCACTAGTTCTGGTAGATGCTTCAAAACGTCGTAACTCCGCTGATGATATAGATAGGCAATTTTTTTGAAAGTTTCCTGTCGATCTTCTTGAGCTCTTCAAAATGAGTTATATTCACGTTTTGTCCAACTTTAAAATTGAAGGAGCTACAATGATTTGAAAATTTGTAGGCTTCATAACTCCTTCAAATTTCAAGTTATGCAAAATTTTGTAACAGGCACAAAAATTCCCATAAACATGGATTTTCTGTCCAAACTAAAAGTCCTACAAAAAAAAACTCTGAGAATCAAAATTGTAGAGCTTGAAATTCTCTTTCTTCTCAGAACGGTTAGTTTTTTTCTAGGAGGCTTAGTTTTCGAGGTTTTTGCAGTCAAAGTTTTTTTTTCATTTTCAAAACCGTCGACCTTCTATGTAAGCCACCTTGTATTTCAAATCTTCAACTATTAAATCTGTTTGGCACAAATAACACGTACAATCTTGGAGTGATATTTCGAGTAAAAAATTTCAAATCTTACCAATTCAATCTTCATTAAAAAACGATAGCGAAGTGTAAAATAAATACGAATGTGAGTGAATAATATGTATACACTATACAGTGTGTTCCAAGGTAAAAGTGAGGTCTTCTACTTGGTAACCACGCTGATTCCATGCAACTACATTTGCCAACTTCTGAACAGCAGGTTCAAAATTAGAAATTTTTGTCAACATTTTCAATCATTTAGGGTTCAACAACCGAGATAAGTGGAAAATATGAAACCATTATCGAATCTAGTGCCTCTTGCTAAATAGATGAACGCACTGACAGCATATTATGCAATATTTAAAAATACGAATACGGCAACTGTAACTTTTTTTCCAAGTGAGTAAGGGAAATGAGGAAATAGTGGGGTTTGAGCCATTGTAAATAGGAAAAGTTTTTCATTCAGAAAAGTCATTAATAATGACGAGTAATGAGGAAAATTTTCAAAAAATTTGGATAAAAATTGAAACAGTTTTGTATTTGAGTGCATAATTTTTCGATAATTCAGTCAGCTGAACGTCTTCTCGTTGACTTTTCAAAATAGCCGTTTCTCCATAGAATGTGTTTTCAAATGGTGCAAACAGAAAATTTTTATCTGTGCCAGCTGTTATGCTGTAATTGAAAATTTTTAGAAAATTTTAAAATGAATTTTCTTCACGAATTCCTGCAGTTTAGAAATTATGCAAATAATCTCTTATAATTAGATTCAATTATGTGTTGCATAAGTACTGGATGGAAAACCTCACTTTTGTACCCCAAAACACCCTCCATATGATCTGATTTTATGCTTTTTCTTCTTCACATAGGTGGTGGAACCTCTGAGTTTTCATAAAGTCATCTTATACAACGCTTGCATCGAGAAATGGCCTTCGCACAGTTTAAAAGTTGGATACAACGTGTGTATTTTAATCATACAAACGGCGATACCAGCCACAGTTGTTGGCACAGTACACATACGTATCGCTTCCTATCTTAATAAGCACGCTAAATCTCAAACCAACTCCAGACGAGCTCAAAAAGAGCTACAAAGGAATAAAAAAACCACTTTCCTTTTGCTAGGTATTTAATTCAATTTTCTTCTTTTACTCTTTATAAGTATTATATTTCATCGTGTATAGCAAAGCAAATCCCTTTACGTATTGGTCCGGATACTTATGAGGGGCAGAAAATTAAATTGTGTGATGTTTGAAAAAGGATACTTACCGAATAGCGAGATAGAGAAAGCAGGATTTTTTTTTTACTTGCCGAAATCAATAAAGCTTAAGGTTACGTGCAAAGAAAAAGAATCAAAATATTAGAGGATTTTTTTTTATGTATTTTCGCTCATAACCGGCAAAGTGCGGCTGTTGGTGTGAAAGGCCCGAGGATAAAATAAATATTTCAATAAGCTATTTTATGACCGACAACGGCCATTATACCAAGACGTATAAAATTCACCGATCCGCCTAACCGTTCTTATAATCAGTGGTAATACCGGAATAACTTAGATACGTTTTGGAAAATATCGAGCAAAGAAATGGAACAGTTTGTGGCTGGCAGCTCGTACGAGTACGAGCCTAAATTGTACGTAGGCTACGACGTGATTTGTGACGATCCTTTGTTCTGGTGTCCTGATTGTCGTGTCGTTTTTAATTTTATTTATTTATAGGGGTTATTGTATATTTTTCAAAATGAGGTCGTGTTTTGTAATCGTGCAGAGTATAAGTTATCTCTGAGGAGTAATTTGGTTTCTCTAGCGGATTCTCGGAGTGAATGAAAGGGTAGGCAGGTACTGTTTTTGTACACAGGTGAATAAGTTGCGTTCTAAGAATGGAAGAAATATGGGTTTTAGTCTTTCTAACAAACGTTGGTGTCGTCATAAAAAATGTTGGGTGAGATTCCCATGGTATGGCAACAAATTTGAAAAAATTGACCTTGAGTGTTTGATAGAGATGCCTTTCAAATCGCATTTATTTTCTTAACCCCGTTGTGCGTGGGGCTAGATTTTTATCCTCGTATTTTTTCAACTTCCTATTTCAGAAATTTCAAGTCAATTTTTAAAAACATTTGTGATTTTTTTCGTGGTAATGTATGGATAACCCTATCTAAGTACATATCTAGTTCTTTTAAAATGTTGAAAACTTGAAGCAAAAGGGAAAAATCATTTTAAATATTGTGAACACTATCATGATATCATGAAATCCATCGAGAATCCCGTTAAAATTTCTTAAATTTTCATAAAACTCGGCGAAAATTTCGTTGAAAATGTCAAAGAATCATTAAAAATATAGAGAATTTTGGGGAAATTTTGAAAACATTCCTAAAAATCGTTTTCGTAAAAATATGTAAACATGGTGAAAAATTGTGAAAATTTTAGCAGTTTTTGTGTAACTTTCGCAGGATTTCATTTTTAAATGTTTTTACTACATTTTTAGTGATTTTTGTTGTTTGAATAATCAAAACATTTTCGACGACTTTCATGTTTTTTTCATATATCGTGAAAATTTTCATAATTTTTATGAGATTTTTGACAGTTTTCATGATTTTTATGGCCATTTTAACGATATTTTCATCAAGTTTTATAATAACAGTTTGAAGAATTCTTACGAAATTTCCGGCAATTTTCGTACTTTTTGAAATTTTTTTACAATATTAACATGGATATGTCTTATAGCTGGGGGTCAATCTGAAATTTTTCCCATTTTTCGTGTTCATTTTTTCCTCACGGCTTTTACCCGAATTTTTAATTTGAAATGATGGCTGTTCTTTTAAATTTTCCCGATTTTGTTAGACTCTTGAAAACTTATACTCGAAGGTATATTTAATTGAAGTTTGAAAATTTCGAAATGAGTATTTTATCACAAGTTCGAACAAATTTTCCATTTTGAAATTTAACAAAGAGATTATTTGCTATCTCTTCGATTCTTCATATTTCAAAACGCCAAGAAAAATGTGTCAATCATTGTTAGGTATAGGTATAGGTGCTCGTACATACGAATTCTGAAAAATTCAATCTTCGATTGAAGTGGAAATATTACCAAATTTTCAATTTATCATTTTGATATTTGAAATTTAGTTCGACTGGGAAATTGCCATCATCGTATTTCAGATTTTTAAAATGTGAAACGATACGGAAATTGAACTTTATTAGATGTATTTTTACAAAACTTTCCACAAAATAAAATGAATTTTCGCCCTTGTATTTGCAGAATGGGTAAATATACCCAGCTGCACTTAGTTCGGGTTGTCTGTTTACTAAATTGAATGAAGCACCTTACTTATGAAACACGCTATCGACATGTATTTCGAATCTGACCAAAATTATGAAAATAAGATTTACCCATGGTCCGGTATCTTGCTAATTCAGCACTATCTCCCTTCTTTTATCAAGTTATCAAAAATAAAACCTACAAGCAAGCGGAAAAACCTCGAGGAGCATCTTTACGGTCGTTTTTAATTAAATAAAATGCAACTCGTATAACCTTTTATAGCATCACAGTTGCCTATTTACTTTTCCGAAGGCTCCGAACTTTATTGAATAACCCTGTATACTATTATAGGTAGCGTATAAAGTTGATACGATTCTCATCCATTTAGTAGGTATTTTCCTCTCTTCATCGTTTATTCGATTTTTTCCCCAAGACTTAATTTTAAAACGAGAGAAACGACGATCTTATCAACGTGGATAAAAAATCTCGAATAAGATATTTCGAATAGAAGGCGAAAAAAAACGTACCTATCGTATAAGAGCAAAAGCAAAGAATACCTTCAGTTGACGTAACTTTTGCTCTCTCATCTCGAATGAGGTAATACTATCGAACGACTTTTGAAAAGCTCATTTACATTCGGTCAAAATAGATGCATAGAAATTTCATTTCGTCTCAAATGAGCTCTGACAGATTCGAAACGATGTTGATGAAAAAAAACATCCTACTTTTCCATTTCACTTACTTCGTCGGTTGGAGAATTTTTTTCCTTTAAAAAGGGACTGTCTGAAAATATGTAGAATGAAAAATGAACATCTTTTTCGCTACGAGCTGCTTGTGTAGTCATCATCGAACATATGAGAGAGGAAGTTTACCTTTTCAACGCTGGATAATGCCTAATTTCAAATCTATCAAAATTTTCTATCCAAAGGTTAGAATTTTTCGCCACGACAATTAACCTGGGACTCCGTTTCTATTTTTTTAACCAGTTCTCAGCTGCTTTGGTCCAAGTGTAATCCCAAATGGCAATTATTAAAATGAAATTTCTTTCGGTATAGCACGTTCGTGCCCGTTGGTGCAGCATGGACCGACCAATGGCGAAATAAAAATAAAGACCGAAATTCCCAACAGCCAGGTTTAAGATGGAAACAATACGGCGACTTGGAAATAATGAATAAATAATTCCACGCTTTGGAAAAAAATTGCCTTCTTTTTTGTATGGCTCGTTTCAATTTAAAAAAGACAACATTCGTGAAGCTCGAGCTTATCGCATCTAATATAATTTAATTTCCAGGTACATTTCAATTTCACTTGTACTAGAGGAGCAGGTCGATTGGATTTTAATTAATTTTTTGCCTTCGGTTCACGACTGTGTAACGTGTCGCCGAGGCCTCGATAAATCACTAATCTTCGCGTTCAACTAATTCGAAAAGACGTAAAACATTCGATAGATTGTCTTCATACCGGGTACAATACGACGAAGGAGGCGTAAAATTGGAAAATCTTTCATATATTATGGTAAACATGTCTCTGTTTTGCGAATGAAACGAAGAAAAGGGGTGAAAGTTTACGTTACTGGCGTATTTAAATTTTATTTTATCGTCTTCCATACATTCCCAAGTTCTTTTGTTCGCTTAATCAGAAGGTATGGGGTTCTTGTTGCTTTGGTATAATAGTAAAATGGATACGAGTTCGTAAATACGTATTCATTTGCATATTATTTTCATCTAACGAGAAAATTCGTTCCGACGAAGCCGGCTACGATCGAATTCTTCAATAGATTCGAGTTTTCGACGAGGCTTATCAAATTGATAAGTCATTTTTCGACGATTAAAAACACGTTAATTATATTCGAACGCGTTTTAGAAAATTATTCGAGTGTAATTTGCATTTTAAAACAGGCTTCGGATGATTTTGGCAAAATTGTGCTCGATATTGAGATCGTCGTCGGTGGAAAAAGTTGTCGAATTCGCCCCGTGTAAAGATGACCGTTCGCCTTTGTCGAACGATAAAATTAAAACGAACGACGTTAATTCAAATTACACGCTTTGAGAATTTATCGCCATTTATTTGCGGCCAAATTGCAGTCCAACTTGGAATTCGTACATTTGAGCGAGCTTATCGCTCGACAGCAATTTTATAAGCCATTAACTTGGAATACGAGAGGTTTTTTTTCATCCCCCGTTGTTGTTTTTCATCGCTATACCATACCGAATATCTTGTATGGCGTTTTTGATAATGTACTTTTAATCTGTTGGAACAAGCGATGTCTGCTTTAATTTGCCACGCCGCGTAATAAAAACGAAATAAAAATTACCCGAATCCGAACGCCAGCAACGTTTACTTTTCATTTACGTTTCAACGTTTACCTGGGGAATTTGTTGGGTATAGATTTGGACGGATAGTGCATTTTGCTCAAGCTTTAGATACTTACTTGCAATCGTGTGAGTCTGGGTACATCGTATGTGCAAATACCTACGTAAACGTAAAAATAAAATCGACTATTTTCCAAAATAATATAAATAACCTCGTTTACCGGAAACGTCGAGTTATCTGTGAACTACGTACATACGAATTTCACACCGAACAGCTATTTTTCATTTTTCCTACGTTTTACTCCCCGTCCCCTTTGCCATTTTGGCCTTTTCTAAGCGTCGTAGTTGACGCCGTTGTCGTCGTATGCACACAAATCAACATGTGCTGGGAACGATCGTATCGGCGAATTTATTTCCGTTTTTGATTCGCGATTTGCTCTTTCGTGTAGATTAGGTACGTACACCTATTCGTACCCTCTCCCCTCACTCTCGGTCATCTCTGGGAAACCATTATGGCAGGTTTTTTTTTATTCGTTTGGATTAACAATAGGGTTTGCCTTATGAGAGCAGGAGAGAGAAGTACGATCTGAATCGAACGTACAAATATGAATGCATAATGCCACAGAGTAGTTTAAATCATTGGGGAAAATCTGTCTATTGATTGAATTAAAATTATTCTCGAATCTTCCTTTTCAATACGTTAGACAGGTTTTTGCAATTTCTCTGTTCGCCATTCTATTAACGATTGAATGTGCTAATAGTACGCGAAGTGATTTTAGCCAATATTAGGGGTCTTTTAGAAAATCGAATAGGCAATTTACGAGTATGTTACATCATTTTGCTACATTTTATATAGGTTGGTAAAATTCGAAATGGGACAAAAAAAATGAAAGATTGGCAAAGCTCAAGGCAATAAATATAGAGCATTTAAACTTTACTGAAACTGACATCGTTTTAAGCAAAAAGTTGTCAACCCTAATTTAGCGGCAATTCATTGAACCAATGATTTGCCACTATCCGGAATGAAAAAAATTACCAACTTTGTGTAAAAGATCATTTGAAATATTTTAAAATGCATTAAAAATTTTATGAAAGTTGAAAAAAAGTGACGAAATTGGCTAAGACGCTATGAACATTATAAAAACATATGAAAATTGTTCAAAATTTCATAAAACATGAAAATTTTCTAAAAACCTTCATAAATAACACATTCATGCATTTTGAAACTTATTGTTATATTGAATTGTCAGTTTCGAAATTATGCCAAGCCAAGTTGAAAAAAATTGGAATAATGGGTACTCTTCTAATCGTTCAGAAATTGTATATTTTTCATTTAATTAAAGCAATAA
Organism: Pseudococcus longispinus; assembly: GCA_900064475.1. Taxonomy (NCBI): domain Eukaryota; kingdom Metazoa; phylum Arthropoda; class Insecta; order Hemiptera; family Pseudococcidae; genus Pseudococcus; species Pseudococcus longispinus. The sequence continues at coordinate 14,822 of FIZU01008489.1, forward strand.
AAGGTGCGAATGACTTTTTTTCAATTAGAAATTAATTTTCTTCTGTTGAAAAAAAACTTTAAATTTGATATAGGTAATTGATTTATACCTATTCTAATTGATGAAATAATTATAATTCAAGTTGCCTCAAAATACTACCTATTTTTTTTCATATCCCGAGATCAAAGAAATACGTAACTGCAATCGCAGTACTGAAGTATTTTGGGAACCCCTGTTACGAAAAAAACTGCCGTTTCACGATTCCTAATTGAATTCTAATTTCTTTTTTTCATTGTAACGAAAATATGCACATCAAAGAGCACATTCTACGAAAACAATTGTTTAAATTTTGAGAACGACCGCGCCATGGCTAAAAAAAATTCTGAATTGCGTTTTCAGCAACAAAGAGATTTAAAACGACTGCTAAGCGTAGACCTATTAGAATATCGTTTATTATTGAAAAATTTCTCAACTACGAGTAACAATGAAAAATATCAAATTTTTGGAATTTCGTGTTGAGGAGGAGAGTGAATAAGTACTCGTAGCAACATTTTAGGGCTAAATTTTTTACTGGCACATGCCTGTGTTTCTATGAAACGAATTTGTTTTGGAAAAATACCGAAGTAGAGTGGAAATTTGTTTACCAAATTATTTTTTTTTTTGAACATTTTTTCATGCGTTTTTACTCGAATGCAATTTATGAGGGAAAATAATTGATTTTAGTTGTAAAACAAATGCCGCTGGAAAATTACTCATTTTATGCATGACTTGAGCTAATTTTCTCTTCTTCGAGGTAATTTTTCAGTGTGGACTGTTCACAGAAGTTGACATTTATTTCTCATGGAAGACAGCTCAAACTTTTCAACAGTCGAATTTTTATTGAAACGACCTGTACTGATAAGTGAAATGAAATTTTGGAAAGTTATCGAGAAAATTTTTTCCAATTTTCAAGGATTGTTAGCTTCCTGCAAATTTTTTAGTACCTAATCTTCTGAAAATCAGTCATCAGAATCATTTGAATCAACTTTCACCCCCTCCATCGAAGTGATCAACTTCTTAAAAAATTTCAATTTCACAGCTATCTTCAGTTTCTCAAAATTTCCCCAACGAAAAAGATTTTTCATCATACATGCTATGAAAACACCGCGTTACATACTCACTAAACGGGTGGGAACGCTATTTTTACGTTGTTATGTTATTTTCCCTCCCTAGGGTGGAAAAATAACAATTCGCATTTTTTATTTCCCGCCCTCTGAATTGTTATTTTCCCACCTACGGGAGATGAAAATTTCTTAAAATTTACATCATATATTTATGATGAAAATTATGCAAGGGTGGGAAGGGAACTATTACGTATCTCGCGGTGTACCTTTGCTCACGCGCTCGACACGTAATAGTTCCCTTCCCACCCTTGTATTGTAATATACTATTCTTTGGTATAATTCAGTGAACCCTAAACCGAAAAGTTGGCAAACGTGTTTGTGCAAAAGTACTAATTAATAAGTCACCTTTAAATTAAACCCTTTAAATAGAAAATTTTGTAGTATGTATATTAAAACAGAATACTACACGCAGTATATCTTTAATTGTACCCGAGGAGATGAACTAAAAAGGATTGAACATGCTGGAAGGGTATTGCGGGGGTATGTCGTACGTCAACTTGTTCTCGTGTAGAATAAATACAAGTAAAAATATTCATTTAAGGGCAACTTCACAAGCGGTATTCTGATTAAAAGATTCGAGTTAAAAGTCGACTATAAATTTTAACATTGCTTGGGAAACACCTCGAGTTGTGCTTAATTTTACGTCTCACGTGGCGTCGCCGTACGCAACTAAAACAAAAGGGGATCGGAGAATTATATGTCGTCTTAATTAATCAAGCTTTAAATACTGAATAAAGTATTCATAGTAAGAGTATGTGTTGAACTGATGCGGTAAAGCCAACGATGCGGTTGAGGTTGTGCTTAAGAGAGTTTATTAATGATTCGTGTTCGTTGTAAAATTCGAATTAGGTGGTAATTTTATCTGCTAGTTTTGGTCGATTCGCATATAAACTATTCTGGTAACAATAACACGATGTGTGCTCGTTAATGACGAGAGTTGCTGCGAACCTGAGAGCGTTTCTAAATTAGCAATTCGTACTTGACGATATCGTTGTAATTTCAGTGTGTATTACATGATGGGATTGAGTTTCAAATGCTACATACCGTGTAGCCTATCGTGAGAGAATATAGGTGCTTAGGTCGATGATGAGAGCTTATCCAGGTGATTTGACATTCGACTGCACATTTCGCGTATACGGAGTAATAGTGTGATATCTCAAAAAAAAAGAGTTTGAGAAAATGACAATTGAAGATATTCTTATTTTTCTAACGTCTTTTTGGGCACAATCTTTTGATGATTTCAGCCGATCGAACACATTTTAAAAACCTCAAAGCCTTTACTTTCCAAAAAAAAAAAAATCTGAAAATTTTCAAGTCCAAAAAGTCTACTGTTTTTAATTTTTCCCAAGTTCAAAAAAACATTTGGGTAACGAAATATATGTTTTCAAAAGTTTAACAATACATTGAAAATAGAAAAAATTTAACGTGGCGAAAAAATGGGTAAAAATGTGGACGCTCAAATTTATAAATGTTTTTTGTGTTAATTAGTTGATTATAAGAGCTCTCAATCGCTAATAAAATATTTTTAGAAAATACCAAAAAATTTCAATTTTTTCAAATTATAATTTAAAAAATTTTCTCATGTCAACCTACCATTATTATAAACTTGATTTCTGTAAATAAACATGCTCTTTCCAATAGCGCAAACCATAGCTTTCTATCTTGTTCGAATCAAAAGTTTAACGCGATTAATTTTTTTAAAAAACTCATGAAAAAATAATTTTTTTGAATAAATTTTAAAATTTAAGGATAAAAGTCCTTTTTTATGTGCTTTTTTAAAAATTAATTACGTATAACTTTTGATTCGAGCAAGATAGAAAGCTGGCATTCTCACCATTGGAAAGAGCATGATTTTTTACACAAATTAAGTTCATAATAATGGTAGGTTAATACGAGGAAATTTTTTTAAGTTCAATAAAATTGAAAAAAATCGAAATTTGTCAGGGATGTTAACCGAAACGAAAAAAAATAAAGGTAACGGTAATGAGATTACGGTAACAAGTGATATTTCGGTAACGGTAAAAGGTAAAAGGTTACGGTAACTGGTCAAAAAAATAACG
>FIZU01008498.1:0-12921 GCA_900064475.1 Pseudococcus longispinus
AAAATAATTAGTAGCCAATAGTGGTCGCGAGAAAGATTTAACGAGGTTTTTATGACGACGTGGCAGGTGCGGGGTATTCGCGTCGAGTTGACAGTCGAACTAGTTCCTACTTCCTACTTTACATTTAGGTATAAAACAAAAATTTCTTCGCTACGGTATTACTTGTCGATATAATCCTACAGAAACATTATGAAACTTTGGAAAAATTGAAAAATCATCTGCGAGGGTCAATTGGTCAAGCTGGCGAAATTTAGCGATGTTGTCAGGGGAGGAAGAGGCCAATTTCCTCTTGAGATCGAAAATGCTTCGTTGAACGTTCAAAAATATCCATTTTTAGCATAGGATATGTGCTTTTACTACGACCTAATCCTTGAAAAACGTCATGAAATTCCTCGACGATGACGTTTAGACACTTTGTCAGACTTTTTTGGACTTGAAAAAAATCAGAAATTATGCTGAATTGTTGACATTTTATCAGACATTAGGCTTTTCGAACTTGAAGAAAAATTCAGAAATTTTGTCAGGCAGACTTTTTGGATTTGAAAAATATTTCAGAGATCACGCTGACTTTTAGACATTTTGTCAGACTTTTTTGGGCTTAGAAAAATTTCAAGATTTCCACTTGGTTTTTTGGCCTGGGAGAATTTTATAGCTGTCAGACAAACACTTAAGACCTTTTGGACTTGGAAAATTTTAGAATTATTTGAACTTTTAGACATTTTGTCAGGCATAATTCTTGAACTTGGAAAATTCAAGATCACACCGACTTTTAGACATTTTTTCAGACTATTTTTGAGTTGGGATTGAGAAAGTTTTAGAAATTAGGGTAACTTTCCAACATTTTGTCAGACAGATTTCTCGGACTAGGAAGTTGGAAAGTATCAGAAATTGACTTTTAAACATTTTATCAGACTTTTTCGGTCTAAGAAACATTTTCAGATTTTTATTGGCTTTTTGGAAATAGAAAATTTTAGAAATAATGCTGACTTTTAGACATTTGGTCTGACAAACACAAACTTTTCAAAATTTGAATCAGAGAAAGTAGGTTGATATATAGAAATGATTTGGAAATAGAACAAAGAGCAAAAGCATACGCAATGTTTTTAAATTTCGTGGGTAGTATGAAAATGGGAGAGGGGGGGTTTTATTTTTCAGTCATGATTTTTCAACAAATTTTCTTCGCGTACCTAAATATCCCTTTTAAAGAAAAAATCATTCAAAAATTATGCCACTTTTTTCATTTTTTAAATTTTTTATCAATCTCTGATTTTTTTGACATCGCTACTGCTTTCACTTTCATCTTTCCCTTCAAAGTTTCACACATTCATTCGTACAGTAAAATTAGATCTGTAATTTTTTTTTAAAAATAAGAAAAAAGTGATAAGTAGCATTTTTTTGTGGAAAAGTTTTAATGAGGTTCCAATACTCACCACACAAACCCTCGGTCCCTAGCTGGATTGCCAATTCCCCTGGGGTGATGGGTCGTGCAAGATATCATTTATAGGAAATTTTATGAAAAACATTTTGGTCTACAAATTATTTTTTCTAGTTTCTAAAATTTTTCAAGTTATTTATGTGAGGTAGGATTTTTTCGAATTTATCATGGTTCATCCCCTGTTTTAGGGGGGATTTTTTACACCATTCTCCAAGAAATCGTATGGAGAACAAGGTTTTACCTGATCATTTTTTTCTATTCTTTATATTTTTCGAGATATTTTCTGAAAATCAGAGGAATTCTTAACAAATTCAGAATATTTCAAATTTTGACAATGAGCACTGCAGCTCTAGGTAAAGTTTTCCCTGGGAGCAATGATTTAAATGAAAAAATTGAAATGACTTTTACTGTCTAGAATTGAAAAATGAACAATTTTTGTCCGAAACTTTTTTCTCTGTCGTTTCACTTTTGGGGAGGTCGTGGTGAGGAGGGAGATCCTAAATTAAAATGACATCGTTTTATGGAAAACTTGACGTAAATCATTTTCGTTCTGTACCAAATCATCTTGTGTGTGGAAATTTTTGACTTATTAATGGGAAACATATTTTTAAAGCTTGCTCCATTTCCCTCAGTCTGTAGTGGGCCTTTTATTGAAGGGAGGGGTTTGCGTTATCTCTCGAATGTCTCGCTTAATTTGTACAAAAAGAAACATGATGAGATGTCTCACCTCACAGGGGAGTTGAGAAGCTAGCTGAGGACCGAGAAATTTGTTTGGTGACTATTGGAACCTCATTCTACTTTTTCCTGCAAACAATTTTTTGCTACCAATTTTTTTCAAATTTTCCCCTAGTTTGGCTTGGGTGGACCGCATTTTAAGGCACTAATTTTGATTAAAATTTTTTGAATTTGTTTTGGAAAAATTTTCAAAGGTTAGAAACATTCATTTGACCTTCAATTGTCAATGAAAACCCTTCCTTTATATCACCTCACCATCTTTGAATGGTTCAAAGCTCCTTTTTTTCTAATCCCTCGGTCAAAGAAAAAAATCCCAGCACCAAAGTTGGAGGAAATTTAGTGTAAAATATCATCTATATAGCTATTTTTCATCTCAAAACCAATCTCCGACAAGACGAAATAAACTAGAAAACACTTTTCGAAAAACTAAACCACTGTTTATAAAAACATCTTTTAAATTCTCTATAAAATTCACAAACAGGGTAAGAATACCCGACGTGTCAGGTTTGCTTGATTCTCAAACGTCACCTACGTTGATTGAACTTTTTCCTATTTATTTCCGGCATGCAGCGGGAGAAAAAATAAAGTCTACTGGAAAAATGAAACAGGCGAAATTAATTTTCCAGTCGTAATAAAAATGGCGACAATTGTTTTTCGTTTCGTCGAGTGAGAGAAAACTTCGCTAGCGAAAAAAAAAATCCGAGATACCAGATCTCGAAAACTTTCACAGAGTGTTGTTACTAATCATTACAGGTTAAATTTAGTTAAAAGATTTTCCGAGTGATATGTTTGTTGGAAAGTTAGTTGCAGTGTAACGATAAGAACTAGAGCAAAGTTTCGAAAGAATCTTTAAAAAAAAGTAAATTTTTCTCGCGACTTTTCTCGACGTTGAAAAACTTTCTGCGAGTTTAGAAAAAAGCAGGTGAGAATTAGGAAATTTTACTCTCGCTAGGAAGTCTCGATATGGGTATTTACATTTCAACCCCTCTTGAGGCCAATCGCCTCGACAATACTTGAAAGAGTTCTGTTGCCAGTGCGAAATTCTTATTCGAATTTACATAAATGTATCGATAAAATATGATCAAAAAATGCGCATTTTATTGGATCTACTCCAAAAGTGCACTGGTACATGGGTTTTTTTGCTGATATATTGCTGCGAACAATCATTAAATTTAGACCATATATTTAATTTTGAAACCGCGAATATTTATGCTTTGTTCGCGTGCTTGTTTTGATACAAGTTGTACTTATTTTTAACGTGGAACCGACCGACGACGACGCCTTTCAACATAAAACGCTGAAAGTTGATTTTTTTCCATCCTAAGGATACAAAATCATTTTACGCATTCGCGCGTCACATAAACGATTTCTTGTTTAAAGTTAAAAATGCTAATTCCCACTCCACGAGCATTTTTCGCTCAGTTTCACCGCAACGAGGGACAAAGGGGGGTTTCTTCAAACGTTATTTGCGACTCTATACGACGCTGAAATTTATCGGTTATTATAATTTATGCGTAGCTGTGCGTTATACGACACTTCAAATCATGTCCTATGATTTTTTTATGTCATTTTTACGCCTATTTTGTGGTATTATATAAAACACAGTGTTTTGCAATCAAGAGCCTGCACTCTGCAGCGACTCGATTCGCTGATAAGTCGTTTTTTTCCCTCTCGGCTTGAAAAATATCCTAGCGGTATTCTTTTATCACTTTCAAACTCGTCGTATATGTAGTGTGCGCGAATAATGCTTGAAAGCTTTTATACCATAGACAGTGTATATGAATTTTGTCAACTGAACGATATACTACGTATACAGTGCATATATAACGTTCTATAATCTTTTATGGCTGTTCTGTGATGTTATAATTTACGCCAACATGGGGAAGAAAGATTAACGCGAGGGGATAATAATTAGAAACACGAAACCCTTTCACTGGAATATGGTAGCAAGAGATGCAGCCTGATCATAATTAGAAGACGTGAAATAACCAAGGACAGAAGATGATGTTATTTTGATATTAGGTTCTGTTCTGGGTAGAAAGTAACTTATTGTTTCATTACTACGTTATCAAAACATAACGCAAACAATACGTGTATATGGCTGGTAGATCCGATGTGACAACGTGACGAGCAAAACCCTATATACGAGTATATTTTTGCCATATGCTACCGAAACCAGCGGTATAAGTATTGAATTTTTAGTGTTGCTCGAATTTCTTATTGTGTATGGGGTTATTAATGGACTTTATAAGTTTATATTGGGTATTATATTATGTGGTAAATGTAACGTGGTGTTTATTATTATTAGTACTACTTTTGAAATTTTATATCGAGTACCGAACGTTGAATTTCTGGTTCAATTTTTCCACAGAAAATTGAGAAACAGAATGTAAAGTGAATTTTTACGCAAATCAAGAAAATTTCCGCCAAAAAAGGCGAAATTCCAAAAATTTGAACACGCCTGACTTTCTATTCTCGTGCCAAAGTCATCAATCCCAAAGAACCTCTTTCAACCCCCCTCCCCCTCTCCTTCAATTCCTGAAATCTTTTTCAACGATTCAAACCACACGAAAAACCCCTCCTCTTCTCATTCCCACGTGAATTAGATAAATCAATCTATGTTTTGGTACAATTTTATTGTTTTCAAGACTGCATGTGCATAGTCAAAAGACATTCCCCTCTAACATGTGCCTAAAATTCTGCATCATTTAAGGGAGGGAAAATGGACAGTTGAAAAAAAATAATTCTGGCACAGGATTCAAAAATTCTGATTGTTGGTCTCTAAAATACGAGGTGGTCCATTTAAATGGTCGATGGTTTTGCTTGAAAACACAGCCCCCTGGAAAAAACTAATAGCTCATAGGAGAAAGAAAAATTAAAGGTTAACAGTTTTTACCCCTTGCATTTTTTTGGTAGCACTCTTAGTTTGGCTAGATAATTCATGTTCATGGAAAATTTACGAAGTCAGTAATTTCAAAAATGAAACAAATTTGACCGCGAAAATTTTGAAAACTAGGCCCCCTAGAAAAAAATAATAGCTCGTAGGAAAAAGAAAATTTTAAGCTCTACAATTTTCATCCCTTGCATTTTTTTCGTACCACCCTTAGTTTAGCCAGAAAATCCACATTTATGGAAAATTTACAGTCAGTAATTTCAAAAATGAAATAAATTTGACTGCAAAAATCTTGAATGCTAGGCCTCCTAGAAAAAAAAATAGCTCGTAGGAAAAAGAAAATTTTAAGCTCTACAATTTTCATCCCTTGCATTTTTTTCGTACCATCCTTAGTTTAGCCAGAAAATCCATACTTATGGGAAATTTACAAAGTCGATGGTTTTGAAAATGAAGAAAAATGGATTTTCTGGCTAAACTGAGGGGCCAACGAAAAAAATGAAAGCGATGAAAATTGTAGAACTCGAAATTGTATTTTTCCTGTGAGCTATCAATTTTTTCTAGGGGGCTTGGTTTTTGAGATTTTCGCAGTCAAACGTTATTTCATTTTTGAAATTATGTACTGACTTTGTAAATTTTCCAGGAACATAGATTTTCTAGCCAAACTAAAGGTGCTACGGAAAAAATGCAAGGGATGAAAATGGTGAAACTTGAAATTCTCTTTCTCCTACGATCCATTAATTTTTTTCTAGAAGGCTCAGCTTTTTCGACATTTGGAGTGCAACTGAAACCTTGTTTCTATCACAATTGACTTTAGTTACCAGTATCTTCCACTTTGTACGACCGCTCGGTTATGAAGAAGTTGCGGGGGGGGGGGGTCATATTTTTATCCTGGACCATATTCCTACATTCTACTCTAATTTTTTTCAATGAAAATTGAATAGTTAGGTACCTAAATTATTCCCACTAAAATTTTTTTCAATATTATTAGTTCGAATCAATCATAGGATAACAAAACTACGAAGTTAACAACTGAAAAATTATTAAAATGTGATGCCTTAAACAAGGATGGGAGAGTGGGTTCATCCAGAACATACCTTTTGAAAGCATGACGATTTTTCAAAGTCGAGTTCTGAAAATTTTTGAAATCACTGCATGAGATTTACCCAAATTTGAATTTAAAAATAATTGTAGGACAGAGACAAATAATTATATTTGACGTGATATATTTTTTAGCTATATTCGTCTCTTCGGAGCAAAATATGTAGGTTCATCTAGTTCCGGGAATAACCATAGAGGTAGATAAATGTTGTTTTGCCCCACTCCATTAAAAAATCTGAAAATTTTTTCAAACTATGCATTTTTTCTGAAAAAAATTTTGATTGATTTTTTATTTCACAAAAATATTAAAATTAAATTTTTTCAATCAATTTTGAGAGCATAAGGGGTGTACAATTAATAATAATTCATAACCTATCTCACACCCTTCATTTCTCGAAGCTCCGGGCAAACTGCCCTTTTCGCCCCCTCCTCTCTACGAGTCTGAAAATAACCGTTCATCATTGAAAACACGATCGAAAAAATTCACTCATATCAAAACCCCTCTAAATTAATCCCAACACAACTTCTTTCCACATCCAATCAACAAAATTACCCAACTACGTTCGATTCTCACTTCGAAAACAAACATTCACTTTCTTCAATCGATTATTAAGCCAAAGATGAAGAAAAAATGATAAGACCAACTTTTATACGGTATATTTGGAGTGTTCATTTATATCGAAACCATCATACTCTGTCACAATAAAGCAGCTAAGAAGTTGAAACTTTTCACATACTTTCTACACGAACTCGGCACGGCGCATCTTTCTCGCTGGGTTTACAATTCCAAGTTCAAATACCGTAAATACGATCCTTGTTTATTACTTCGTCGAGTTATTTATTCAACGCACATACTTAAAAAAATAATACTAAATCTTCTCGACTATTGGAATTTTACTCGGCAATACACGTCTATCCATCCTTACTCGGTATTCTCTTTCTGCAGCAAAAAAAAGAAGTATTTTACAAGTTTCTTCACTCCGATTTTATGTACTGCCAGAGTTCTACTCTCATCACAAAAAGCCCCAGATTTACAAGAAACTTTACATTAACGTATACGTACGAGTATACCATGTTCATCACGTATGCAGAAATTATTCGTTTGATAAATACGAGCTCGGTATGCTTTTGAAGAGATTCGAGGATGTGAGGGGACTCAAAATAAAAAGGTTTCTTGCTGGAGATTTCAACTCGAATACAAGAATTTCTGTACGAATGTTGTACTCGGGCGATATACTTATTCGAAATATGCATACTCGAATCGCAAATTATTTAATTTCCCTCTTTCGCGCGTGAAAATATCATAAAACGTGAAAAAATTCCTCATCCGAGTACATAAATTGTATAACACGTCAAAAAACCATACAAATTGCTTTCGATACTTTGGAAACATTTCAACGCCTCGAGAATACCTGCTAGATAAAGAAAATATTACCAAACAAAGTTCGCAGACTTGTGACTTGAAGAAAGCGGAGAAAAAAATACCCAACGAATATATAAGTATACAATAGCACAGCAAAGTTTTTACATCAATATGTGAAAAAAAAAAATTCCAGCATCATACGAAGTGAATTCTTTATACCATGGTCAGACTGATGTAAGATAGAAAAAAACCCAGAAAGCTTTAGTGAAAAAAGTTGTAAGCGCGGTCAACGAGATCGGATAACAAATTCTTCAAGGAAGTTCATTTCCTTTAATAAGAGGGGCGTAATTTAAATCAAATTTTCGCTATAGCGAATCCACTATCGAAGTTTTCTTATATCGGAGACGAGAAAGAAAAAAGAACGAAGAAAGGGAAGCGAGAGAGAAAAACCTCTAAAAGACGTTAAAATGTAAAAAAAATCGTATTTTTTTCTTAATTTATTATGCGACCTTTACAACTTTTTCCGCGAATGGATTAGTTCGGTAATTACTTTTCTGGAGAAGCTCTACGCATATTGTATCATAAAAAAGAAAAACTTCGTGACGAAAATAAAATGACTAATCGTTATAATCTTCTTTTTTTTTTAAAAAAAAAGCGAACTTACTGATGCCGGGTTTATTTGAACAGCACCCAGGATAAAAAACCGCAGAAGACCTATTGATTAAACTGTATTATGTAAATAATGCAATTTTCTTATCTCGATTCTTTAAAAAGTTAATGAATTTCGACAAAACTACGTTCGGAATATTTTAACCGACGCTTTGGTCGCCCTCTCGTTTAAAAATTATCAAACATGGCAAAAAAATAACGCTCAACCGAAAATATCTCCCGAGAGAATCTTTACCTACTCTTAGTTTAATTTGGTTACTGAATTATTAACGCACCCTTGTGCTTGCCCTACTCTCGTACCTCGTATTACACGTATGTACGTTACAGCTGTAGTAGGTTTAGCTAGGTATATTACATAGCATAATTATACATTGCTTTGAATTCGATTGTGCATCTCTTTGCTTATTGTGTTTAACAGGGTTAATTCATCAAACGTTAATTATATCGCTTATACACGTTGTTTTCAGCTCAAAAGCTACGCCACCGTGGGATAAGTTCAAAGCCGAAAGCGCGGTGTCAAAAAAACACGTAGCTTATTAGCTCTAGTCGCTTTCTCTCCGTTTCCAAACTCCAAAATCCCAAAACACATCGCGAATTTCAAACCGAACGGAGGAAAAAATTTTAATGCATGAACGAGAAACGTAGAAATTGCGAAATTACTTCGATACAGGTTTTATCTCATCTGGCTACATCGAATCGAGTTGAACGTACCGAAGAATGGAAAGGTTTCAATTAACACTTTCTGGTTTTTAGTGAAAAAAAAAACCCACTCCGAAAGATAGCGCTTTGGTAAGGGTCGAAAATTCAATCAATCGATTCTGATAATATCGAATAACACTCTTTGACGTATTTTTTTTTTCGCGGGAAGAAGAAAAATTATATTCATCGTGTGAGAGGGTCGATGAACAGGGGGAGAGATGGTATTCGTATAAAAAAAGATAATACTCGTAGTTCGTTGTAAAAACTGTGTTCGGAGAATTATTTTTTAAAGTAGGGATTTTCTTCTTTTTTTTTTTCTAAATATAAGTTGACGTTGAAAATATTTCGTAGATTTTTCCAACTTATAAATAACACAAGTAGGAGGATAAAAAATTAAATTTTTAAGTATAAATCCTTCGATTCTATTATTAAAAGATGTTTTGATGAATTTCACAAAACCTAAAGGAGCTTATTTCGCGCCAAAACGAAACTGTTATTAAAGACTAATTTAGCGAAATATTAATTGGGCTTTTTAATAGTTTCGTATGTATACGAAAGTTGCAAATAACTTCGGAATAGGTTTCATAATGGATATGAATTTGTTTGAAATTTACGATAAATTTACAAAGACGGAAAATAATCGCTTGAAAAATATCACTGCTTTAATTGAGATTTATTTCTCACCATGTGAAACGTCACGGGGAGTTAACCGCTACATTTATCTAACTTCTTTTGAAACGCTATTTGTTCGTCTTAAGCACATTTAAAAGCAGTTTTCCAACACTTCGGGCGAATAAAATGGGCGAAAATCTGGCGGATGTAGAAATCAAGACGATTTAAAAACCATAAATTTCTTCAAATATCAATCCTGAGGATTGATTTGCTAATTTATGTAGGCGTCTGTTTATTTACATTAAAAATTTTGACTTTTTTCAAGATTTTGATAAAAACTCTAATAAAATGATAATTTTGTGTTTTCATTCCATTTAATACATATAAAAATTCTAAAAAAAATTACACCACTTCATTCTACAAATTCAATACAAATAATTGGAAAAAAATTGATCAAAAAATAATTTTAAAAATATCTTAGCTCCAGCGAAACATATTTTTTAAAAATAATCCACATCAAAATCGACACCAATCTTCTCGAAACATTCAAATCAACCCATAAAATAAAAAAATAGCCCATATTACAAGCCGGCGAAAGCTACACTACAGATCTATCCGGCAAACACGTCCCAACAAGTCACGCCGGCTCAATTTATCTACTTTTTGAACTTAGAGTGAAAAAAAAAACACAAAAAAACTCACCTATAGTTAGGATAAAAATAGGAAGAAGAAGTTTGTACATCATGCTGCAAGATGAATGTATATTAAAAATAATGTGGTTCACCGAACGACAAACGACAAAATTAACAACGCGCGACCTTTGACACTCATGCCACGCGACGGCACCGTTCCACGGCTTCAACCGAAAATGAAGCCTAATACTGGAGATGTTACGATGAGACGAGTATAAAAACGTTCTGGAGTTGAAAAGGAGCATGCGTTAGCCTATACGATACTATCTAACAACTTGCTGGAGTGTCCCTCGTGCACCCCTTTACGTGGTGCGCTACGATTTCGGCCCCCTTCAAAAATATCAGCGTGCAACCCTTCATATCTATTATTCTATTACAGTAACTTCGGCGGAATTTAAAAGCGTGGCCAATTCGATTGCGAAATTCGTGCTTCGAATGTCTTAATATTATAAGAATACGTCTCGATACCGATATCTCGTAACTTTCATAATGTACTTCTGAAAACACTCTTCATTGTTATGGTAAACAATTTATAAAAATAGTCTACGGCGAAGTGTGATAAATTATTTTTTTCTTAATTGAAAAAAAATTAACAATGGGGGAATGAATGATTGAGTGATTTTTTTGTGCTGGAAATTGGGTCACGAGGGTAATTAGATAAGTATTTTTGGCGATGTTTTTCGATATTTTACGACTAATTATGACGTTAGGGTAGGTCAATTTTTACGTATTTTTTATTGGATCAAATTATCGTGCGATGAGGGTTAGATAGTTCCAAAAATAAATGCGATTAGAATTTTAGCATTTTATCTAATTTTGAAATAATGTATTATTGAACCTTTGAACCTGATTCATCCTAAATTTGGAAACAGACGAACGTTGATGTTACCAATTTTAAATCTGAATTAATTATAAATTGTTAAATACCTAACTAGAAGTTATAAAAGTTATTTTAAAAAGCAAAAAGTTATAAACTTCAATGGAAATTTCCAATCATTGAGAATTTTTCTAAATTGAGGCATCGATAAGATCATACCCATATCATACCATTTCAATCACTTGAAATGAGACGGGACTGAATTGTCTTTAAATAAGGAGGCACAGTCGGGATTTTACCAAGGAGCGGACGTCCATTTGGCTATGTCCTAGCATAAAATTATGCCTGATGATGGATAAACAGGAATAGATACTTGTATTTAGGATTTCAACTTAAACCATCGAGTTCAAGTCGCTTTGTTCAAAATTACCAGATTAAAATATAGAGATTTGCTATTATCATGATTTACAAATTACTTTTTATTAAAATGTCAAGTTTGAGATACCTAGAATAAATTCTTGTAATTGATATAAAAATGTCATACTCTGACAAAAAAAATAACAATTGAGATTTTGAAGACAAAGAACATAAAAATCTGAGATTCAGGTAGAATATCAAAAAAATTAATAATGCTGAAAAACATTTCAAAATAAAATTAAAACTTTATTTTTTTAAGGGTAAGTTTAGTATGATATAAAATGAGCAAAACTATCTATCTACAGGCTTGGCATTTTGTCATTTTAATAAATACATATGTATTTAGGAAATAGGTAAAAACTAGGGGTCTCCAATCTCCACCTTGTGATTGCTTCGCGACCCCCCCCCCAATCATTTCAGAATTTCAGACCTAGATATATTTTAATATTTCATCACAAAATTTTTTATTTTTTCTGTCCCAAATTTGAACATCAAGGTATTTCAAAAAAAAAAAAATCAAAAAATGTTCAAAAAATGTTAAAACCTTGAATTTTTTTGTCCCCAATTTGAGAAATTTTCGAAAAAAACTTTATAAAAATACCATGAAATGTTTTAAAAATGAACAAAATTTTTAAATTTTTGTTCCAAATTTGGATTTTTTTTAAAATTGAAAAAAGTTTAAAAATAACCAAATTTTGTTTTTTTGTCCCAAATTTGAACATTTAAGTATTCTAAAAAAAATTCAAATTAAAAAATATTCAAGAAATGTCATAACTTTGAATTTTTTGTCCCTAATTTGAAAATTTTTCGAAAAAACTATATAAATGCTCGCTTTAAAAAAGACCAAAATTTTCAAGTTTTTGTTCTCAATTTGATTTTTTCAATTTGAAAAAAAAACATTAAAAATAACTAAATTTTGATTTTTTGGTTTCAAATTTGAAATTTTTTCCAAAAAAGTTTATAAAAGTAACTAAAATTTTGAAGTTTTGGCTCCAAATTTAAAAGTATTTTTTCAAAATGTTGAAAAAATTGTCAAATAATTATGAAAAAATTATCAACTTTCGATTTTTTTGTACCCAATTTAAAAATTCATTTTAAAAAATATATAAAACCAAAATTTTGATTTCTTCTATTTCAAATTTGAAATTTTTTCCAAAAAATGATATAAAAACCAACCAAGTTTTCATTTTTGTGTCAAATTTAGAAATTCATTTTAAAAAGGTTTAAAAACAAATTTTTAAATTTTCTGCGAACCTTTGGAATTTTCCCATAAATTTTTTTTTTAAATGTAAAAAATGTTTTAAAAAATGACAAAATTTTGAATTTTTTGTTCCAAATTTAAAAGTTTTTAGACCATGAGGTTTGATGACACACCTGCACGTCAAAAAAAACATCAATTTTGTAGAATATAAAAAAATACACATTTTTACTCAAAGGACGAAAACTTTTATTAATTACATATTAGAACACGGACGTTTCGACTACGACACT
>FIZU01008503.1:0-18782 GCA_900064475.1 Pseudococcus longispinus
ATAGGAAATTTTATAAGGAATATTTTATGTTCTCATATTTTTTTCAGAAAAATGCAAATAAACGCAAAAAACGCTATGAGGGGTAGTTTTTAACCCCTAATTCGCGAAGTACGCGCCCTACAGCAAAGCGCCATAATGCAATCTTGAAGAGGGCAGTGAGTACTACCCACTTAGAATAAGAAATTGCTGTCGCGAATTTGTCAGAATAAATTTTGAAAAAATCGCTATCTTTCCTGGACTATCTTGCCTATCACCGTTTCTCAATACTATATTTTTTCGAGAGAATTTCTTCGCTTCACAGAAAAACATTGAAACATGTAAGTATACATTTTGTTCAGTACTAATTTTGAACTCCAAGAAGTCAGAATCGATCATTTTTTTCAAGCTGTAGAATTGAAAATTTCTAAAAAATTTGTTCACTTTAAAACTGACCTTGAACCAAGTTTTGAAAATTTCAAGAAACCAAAAAAACGCCACAGAAAATATGCATTTATAAAAAAAAAAACATGGTGTCTACAGGAATTTGAAAGTCTAAGAGTATGACTTATGCATAACGAAATTTTTATTTTGTATGACCTTTATGACGAGGAAAGGGAATTTTTCAACATTTATAAGCAATTTTTATGAAATTTTGAACTTTTTTACACCGTTTTACACCTTTTCACAACTTTTACCCAAATTTTTCATAATTTTCAATAGTTTTTATAAAATTTTGATCATCTTTTCAACTTTTTGGATAATTTTCACGACTTTTTCATGAATTATTCATCACTTTCGATTACTTTTCATGAAATTTGTGCTTTTATACACCAATTTACACATTATTCACGACTTTTACACAACTTTTGTAACGTTTTCAGTGATTTTCATGAAATTTTGATCTTTCATACACCATTTTACACATCCTTACGACTTTTGCATCATTTTCAGTGACTTTTAATAAACCTTTCATCGACTTTAACAACTTTTTGGACAATTTTCACATTTTTTACAACATTTTCAATGAATTTTCATGAAATTAAGAATGTAATCTGCCCTGCGAGATGGAAAGTTTTTGAATAATAAGCTGATTCGAAAAAAAATGCAGAATTTTCAAGTCAAAAGTATGACTTGTATGTCCTCAAGAGTGAAAGTATGACTTTTGTATGACTTGTCCCTGTATACACCTTGAAAAATCCTCATATGTGTCAGGATTAGAATTCAAATTTTTGAGGATGATAGTATCTACTAAAATCTTCAAAGCACCTTTCCTCTTTTGCAATGCAAAATTACTCAATTCCTCTTCAAAAACAACCTTAAAACAATTTTAAAAATTTTTAAAAAACTCGTAAAACAGCTACATTTTCAACAAAAAAAAACTTACATGTGCTTCGATCTCACGAATTTTTTCCTTACAATTTTTTGCTAGACCCTTAAACATCAATTGTTTACAGATTTTTACAGTGTATTTACATTATTGCAATGCATTTTTTTTTCACAGGACATTGTTTGTATGAGACAATGTTCGACACAAAAAAGTTTGTACGGTGCAAAATTTCCAACGCCTCATACAAATCCACGCCAAAAATTACACGATAACCACAAAAAAAATCAAATTTCGAAAAATGACGTCATTTATCCCAATTTTCTTTAAATAAAGAACTCTCTCATTGAACGAACCTTGAACTTATAAATTTTCCACGCTGAAATTCCTATACCTTGATCTCGCGAAAAATCATTTTCTCTCTTCACCTACATATTTCAGATACAAGGTATGCAACCGCAATCTCTCATCTATGATATATACAACCGCATCATCATATTAAATTATGCTTAAAATAACCTGTCCAGATCAACTAAATCGTCATGTAAATTATAAATACTTATACAAATATATCCACCTATACCTACGTACAATATCATAACCACACATACGGGAATCGCCGATGAGAAAGCATTTTCAAGGTCGCCATCTCAAGGTAAAAACAAACGACCATATGTAAGATAGCCAAAAAAAACATTCGTTTATGTCTTTCGGGGCGATTAGGCTGCTTAAAAGTTGACTCATATCGATATGGTTTTTTTCAGTCATACTTACTCCTTCGTATTATTATCAATTAACAGAACGAATAATATCTTTTGCAACGACGTAACACAAAACCGATAAAATTCTCGAAAAAAAAAAAATAAAAACTTATCGTTTTCCTTTTAAAGGTCATACATAATTTTCAAGTCACCATCGAGTTTTTTCGACGTTCATACGTAAGTATGTACAGGTATACATGTGCGGACATATAATACAGTGTCATGTAATATGTACTTGTGATGGTAGCAGTTTCAATGTTACTGCATCGGTGATAAGTTTAATGTAGTAAGGTTAACCATTTTATTTTATTTTTTTGCTTAGCGTAGATACGGTTTAATTTTAGTTTCGATTTAGTATACCTCTAGATAGACGTACGAGTGACGATACACGAAACGTAGAAATTTTTAAAACCGAAAGAAAAAAAAATTTCGAGTATTGGCGTCGGTCGTACCTAAGCCACGGTACCACACATACGTACGTACATATTACGTGTACCGTAATGAAGGAGCACATTCGCAGTACGTGTTTACTCTTTTATAATTAATGTATTTTTAATGAAGTACGTTTGTAACGAGCCATGTTTTTAAAAGTGTGAAAAAAAAAACAGTACTTCGAAACGAACTTTGTGAAGGTTTCGAATTGAAAAATTTTCAATAACGCGCTATGGATAATCGCGACACCGACAAAGACCAAGCGACGAGTAAAAGTTCGATTATACGTAACATCGATACGAACAACGTGAATTACAACTCGATCAGCAGCCGATTTCCATACCTGAGGAGTAACAGTCTCGAGACGATTTATGCCTTCGATAACCCATCCTTCCTGCCGGACGGATTACCATCATCGCAACCAGGTAAAAATGGAATACCACCATTGCCGAATATTCTGGATACTCATAGCTTCTACGATCCTCACGATTTTGGCAAAGAGCAGCACGCCACGTCGTTTTGGGAAACGGTGCTGCACGTTGTGATCATATCTGCCGGACCAGCTGTGTTCACATTGCCGGCTACTTTTTTAAACGTAGGTGCCACTATGGGATTAATTGGCAGTTTGCTCATCGTGTTATTTTACGCTTACAATATGCATATGTTCGCCGACGCCGAATATGAAATATGCAAAAAGAAACGAGTGCCTAATTTATCCTACTCGGATACGGTATTTTTCGCGTTCAAAAATGGTCCCGAAAGTATTCACTTTCTAGCTCCTTATTGTCGTTTCTTGACTTATATCGTGTTCGCGATCACATGGGCTGGAGGTAACGCTTTCAATTTGATTCTAATCGGTCAGAATCTGCAAACGATTCATTCGATATTTTTCAACGGAAGCATAGATATCAGAACGGCCATGATATGTATAACCATACCTTTGCTGGTACTCTGCTGGATCCCAAATTTGAAGTACTTGGTAGCTATATCGAGCGTAGCGAATGTTATGAACTGGCTGATCATATGCGCAGTATTCTACTACGTCGCCGAAGACCAGACCACGTACCCATTGCCCAAAAAAACAGTCAATTTCATCGATATCCCTTTATTCCTGGGATCGATATTATTCTGCATCAATGGTACCGGGATCCTGATGCCATTGAAGAACGATATGCGTGAACCGAAGAAATTCGGTTCATCGTTGGGCGTAGTCACCGTATCATATGTAAGCATAGCTGTGCTAATCAGCATCTTCGGTACGATAAGTTCGCAGAAATTTGGAACCAGTATAGAAAGCAACGTGCTGATGAATTTACCGATATATCATTCGTTTGGCAAATTAATCATACCGATATTTTTACTAATAGTGTGTTTCCAATTCCCTCTCCTCAGTTACGTGGTCTACGATACCGTATGGAATAATATGCTACGTGAAAGAAAAACTCGCCTGAAGCATAAATTATTTCACGAGTACGTAATAAGGACCGCTATCGTTGTTGTTGTCTTGATAATGGCTTTTACCGTACCGAATATTCAATTGTTTTTATCCTTCAGCGGTACCATTGGTACGTCCATAGATAGCATTTTGTTCCCGACCATCGTCAACACTTTGGTCTGTTTTCGAAAAACCAATGATAGTAAGAGATTCGTACTGATATTATGTAAAAACGCTCTCATCGTGCTGTTCGCTTGTACGCTGATAATATGCGGGATAAATGACTGCATAAGGCATACTGCTAATTATTATAATGGCACAAAGGTATAAAATGGTTCAAGTACCTTGAAGCTAGTCATTTTGATCATCGAGAAAGGAACGAATGATTTTATTTCATACTCGTATCAAGATGCGTTGTTTACGTGTGGACTACATGGGTCAAGGTATGCGTGATTTTGATAAGGATGATTTTAATACATGTAAAGTTGACTGGCCGATTTGTATTCAGATTCTACATACTTGGTATTCCATATGACAAGGGTGTACTTCGTCGCTAAGTACATTTCCAGAAAAATGCAAGAATGTGAGCAGGGTCACCCATTTCTGAAGTCGATAGTTTTAAAAATGAAAAAAAAAAACTTTAAACTGAAAAAATTTCGAAAACTAAGCCCCCTAGGAAAAAAACCAACGAATCACAGGAGAAAGAGAATTTCAAGCTCTACAATTTTCATCCCTTGCATTTTATTCTTAGCACCCTTAGTTTAGCCAGAAAAGTCGTATCGTGAGAAATTTACAAAATCGATGATTTAAAAAATGAAAAAAAAATTAGGGGTATAGCTCGTTGGAATCAGCATAACTTTCTTGACAATTTCCCATCGAAATTAATTTTTCAGCATAGCTAGCTTTGTCCAAAAAAAATATTTTCGAAAAATTGAGTTCGCAGTTTTTTCCCCTTTTCCCGCTGCCCCCCCCCCCCCATCATATATTTGTGGTTTAAACGCGGGTATTTTTCGTTTTGGAGTGAAATTCATCAATTAATATTGTAAAAAAATTATTGAAATTCATTTTTTAGGGTTCTCTTCTTCCGAGGGTCCACCCCTTTTTCTAAAAATTCCCTATCGCTGTACCTAAGGCTCCAATTGAAAACATTTTCAAACAAAAGTTGTAGATTAAGATACAGGGAATAATTTTGGTTATTACAAAAATTTCGATTACACCCCTCCTACCCCTTCAATTTCGACTAATATTTACAAAAATGATGTATCTAGCAAAATTGAAGGGGTGGGAGGGGTGCAATCGAAATTTTTGTTATAACTAAAATTATTTTAAAGATCTCAATCTACAACTTTTGTTTGAAAAATTTTTCAATTGAGACCTTACGTACAGAAATAGGGAGGTTTTATGAAAATGGAGGGGGTGGACCCTAGGAAAAAGTGGGGCTTGAAAAATGGAACTACGTTTTTCTTAGATATGTCCTAGATTACGAATCAAATCATAAAATCGCTTTTAATTTTTCGATGGCAGGGTATTTGAAAAAAAATAAGAGAACTTGCTTAAAATTGATTGGTGTACTTACGAAAATATTCCAATGAAAACCAAGTAGTCAAAACCTTAAGAACGAGCCCACATTTCTTTAGCAATTTCATAAGAAAATCCGTAGGAACATGAAACACAGTAAAAAAAAGTCTCCGTGCGAAAAATCAAACAATGAGGACTGAGAAGCGTTGTTCTCCAAGTCTATTGTATCGAGGAACAGTCATATTAATCGTTGGATATGTTGTCAAATCGTTATCTAACACAAGGAAGTAAATTTTTGAAAAAAAATGCAAGAGGTGAAAACTATAGAGCTTGAAATTCTCTTTCTCCTACAGAGCATTAGTTTTTTTCTAGGAGGCTTAGTTTTCGAGATTTTTGCAGTCAAAGTGTTTTGTTTTCTCATTTGAAAAACCATCGACCTCATAAAATGGGCCATTCTTAATTTTCTGGCCAAACTAAGGACTCTACGAAAAAAATCCAAGAATCAAAATTGTAGGGCTTGAAATTCTCTTTTTGCAGTAAGCGATCAGTTTTTTTTAGGAGGCTCAAGTTCCAAGCTTTTTGTAACTTACGTTTTAATTTTTTCTTTTTTTTTTTGCAAAACTTCAAACACTCATTTTTTAGAATTTCGGATTTTGAACATTCACCTTTAAAATGCTTTCATAAAAAAAACTAAGGAGCACGACAAGAGGGTGGGGAGGAGAGGGAACTCAAAATTTTGAAAAATTTCAAGTTTGCTATCAATTGACGTCTGGAATTCAGATGACCCGGAAAGATGGAAAAGGAAGTGGAGGGGCGGACTAAAAGAAAAGTTTTCGGTATTATGGAGTAAGGATCACAATGTATGATTTTTGACCTCTCGAGTCCGTTGTTTCTGATGCTATTTTACCAAAAAAAAAGTAAAAAATAATTTTCGAGATGGTGAGGCTCAACGCTCGACTCAAGATTTTGGAAAATTTCAATTTGGATGTCAATGTGTAGGTAATAGGTATTATTTCTGATTTCTGAAGTGAAATTTATCTATTTCTGACGAGGAGAATTTTTGAGTAAAACACCAAGTATTTCATCTAGCATCGGGAAATGACCTAAACTCACAAGCGATTAGGCCAACAAAGTGGACTCGTTTCATATGGAATACCTTCATATTAAAATCACATCAATAGACGATCGTAAAAATCCATATTAAGAATGCCAAAACTGATTTCATCTTAATCCTATAGCAATAAATCGCCATGGTCGCCAGGGTAATTTGGTCACAACGATTGAACCGAAAATAATACTTAAAAAGAACGATTCAATTCGTGAAAAATTACAATAATCAGAGTTTTTCAAAAATTAACGATGATACAGTGTTTTTCCATAATAATGTTTCACTGTGCCAATTTTAACTCAATTCTTTCAGATAATTTTCAAATGTTGAATTGCTGTGGCCCCTCCAATTTTGCAAATAGACTACATGTATGCACAAAAGGATTTTGTTCGTCTCGGCGAGTACTTTCATTACCTACATATGTAATAAGTTTTCCGAACGAAGTTGGCACACCCTAAATCGTAAAAATCAGTTTTTGAAAAATTAACAGAATCAAATCAAGAGCTTCAAAGTGATTGTTTTTCTGAAATTTTCAAATTTTGGCTGTAACCATCTATAAATGATTGAATGGTAAAAAAAAATTGAAATGTATTCTAAGAACAATTCGAAACTCATTTCATATTAAAGAGATAGCAACAAAAGCCAACTATTCATATTCCAACTTCCAACCTCATTTTGCCTCAAAATTGACCGATGTGCAACGTAAAAGGAATTTTCCTTCAACGGTTTGGACAAATTTTGATAAAATTTGAAACATTGTACGAAAACAAATTTTAAAATAAATAACACGTGGTAGTTATTAAACTACCAACTTTTCCACCTTCTATTATCAGCTATGCAACAGGAAATTATAATCTAAATTACTATTCCATGTAAAAATTGTACCTAGTCAGGCGGCACAGAAAAGTATTGAGTGTTGGCTTATGACAAATTGCCACTGTTTACTGAAAGAAAATGTTCAATTATTCGCAATTTTCTGGAAAAATTGTCATGAGAAAAGGCTTTCTAATTTTTAATGAATAGAAAAATTCAGCATTGAAAACGTTTTCACAAATTTCAATGAATTCTGGACGATTTATCGTTCAATAGATTCTGATTTTCGATTCTGATCATTTCATCGATTAGGAGATCAACACATAAATCATTCCCCTGAAAAAAAATTGAATCATGCCTAACTCTATTTTGATGTTTTTCAAGAAAAAAATCGTACTCAAATGAGTATGACAATTGACAAAGCTGCTTTACTGATTCGGAGTTAAGAAGCGCCAAGTCTAGTGAAATAAGAAAAAAATTCAATAAATTTTCCAACAATTCACAATAAATTTTTTTTTTTGAAAAATTGCAGTTCAATCTTCATTTGTGCAATATCTTGAGGAATTTAACAAATCAATAATGCGAATAAAAGTGCACCCATCTCATCGCTATTCAAACCAAAAATTATAATTTTATCTTACAGAATTTCAGTGAGCAGAAAATTCCAATTTTTTGAGTCCATGTTTTTTCAAAATTGCAACACTCTAAAATTTTTTTATAATAAGCTGCATTCTCAAAAACTTCCAGATGATGTTTTTAAAAAGGTGCAAGACCCCCCCCCTCCCACAATTCCTTCAAAATGGAAATATTGTTCATAAATCATAATGATCAATTTTCATAAATTCCCAATATTTCGACCACTTTCTCCACTTTTTCTGCATTTTCTTCATTTTTATAAATTTTTCTACAACTAAGATTAATTTTTATAAACTCCTCATTTGTTTTATTACTTCCCTACACAATTCATTTCGCAATCTCATTATAAATAAACCTTGAAAGAAATATTGATAATAGAGTTGTACCTTATAAATTATTTCATAAGGTTGTGTATAATTGTAAATAGTGTTAACGATTGTAATTAAATCGCTCAAAATCGAATTAGATTTAAATATCTTTCATAAAGAATAAAAATCTTTAAAAATGTATAAATATTAAAAACCCATTATCGTGTGTTTCATTTGACTTTCAAGTTCGCAAGAGTGATGATAAAATGAGCAAGGATGAATTCAACGCTGGTATCGTTTAATATTCTGAATAAATTTTCAAGAATAAACAATCGCAGATATTCATGCTAAGAATTTTAAAATTTCAACGAAAGCGTTTTTCCCCATTGTACCTAGACCTACGTAGGTAATCTGTGTAATGAGTAGATAGCACGAAGCTGTTCTAGTGCCAGAAAACATTCTGAAGCAGGTTCCCAATATTTTTCTCAAATAGTTACGCGTCTAAGCGGATAAAGAAAGGACGGAGAAAATATGCCAGTGATAAATAGTTAATTTAATTTAATTACCCATTTCGAGTTCTGTTTGCGAGGATTTTCCATTCAAAAAGTGAGTAAAAAAATATTTTCTTCGGTTGATTCAACTTTAGATAAGCATTTTCTAATTTGACGATGAAAAAAAAAATTCAAATTGTATATTCCATTTCATTGTTAGGACGCTAAAGCGAAAACAAAATTTTCATTTTTCAACACGAAATTTAATTTCGTTTTCAAGTCCTAATGTATCTATGTTCTCTTCTCAGCACCATTCACCGTAAACACTCGATACATCACGTACATTCAGCTGTTAAAAATATTACGAAAAATTATAGCCTGCAGCCTACGTCACGTATAATAATTTCCATCGTAACTGAACCAAAATTGCATTCGCGAATACATATAACCAAAAAACAATAAAATTTCCAACTTGTACGGTGTAAAATAAAATTAACCAAGAACGAAATAAATTTCGACGACGAAGCATCTCGCACCACATTTTATTTTTCGTTTTAATTTTCAAAATGTACGATTTAATGGAGCGACCTGCGTTGACCGGTGTAAATCTGCTAGCAACAAAGTTACCTCTTAGCTGAGTTTATGTTTTATTCATCTCAGTACATTTTATTCATTCAGTCGCAGAATAGTGTAGCAATGCACTTGAGCGGACATCGCTTTTACAAATAGCACAGAGCTACGAGTATATAAAATTTTCAATTGACTAAAACATACCAATAGCTGTGCTTAAGCTTCTAATTACCAACTTGTCACCTGGTGAATGGTGAATAGTCGGTGAAAAAAATTCGATAAGCGTTTTACACACAGTTGTAAATTACACCTCGTACAAAGTTTAAGCTATCGCCGTGTTAAATTTTAATGATCCAGTTGTCCTATAACGCGTGCGAATTGCCATTTTTTTACTTAGTTCGTTCAGCACCGATGCGAATGCATATCGTAGTCGAGGTTTTCGATTTGCCATTATCTATCGCATCGAATTATTAATCGCGTATGCTTTGTTTGTAGCTTATCCTAGATGAGACTTCCCTGAATTGGAATTTTGACATGAAAATCGTATTGTTATCTTATCTACGTGATGCCATCACTTGTAGTCGGTGAGTACCAAAACATAATAATTAATTATAAGAGATGATTAGACATTAAATTAACGTAAAATTGACAAAATTGATAAATACAGGCGATATATTTGTCGAAAGAATGAGGGAAATAGCAGAGCCAGGTAAGGAGGGGTTATTTGACCCTGAGCAGGAATTTTTACCTAAAACCTCGTAATAAAATTTACGAGTCCCTACCTCACTCCAACCCCTTCTATACGGTCAAATGCGTATTTTTGTTATTAATTTTCATTTTCTAGAATTTTCAAATACATTTTTTTGAACTCACTTTACGTAAAATTTTCCAAAGTCGAAAATATTAAATTCGTGAAAGTAGGCCAAAAAAGTCGAGTTCCTCGATTTCGCTAAAATTGCAATGCATGATAAATAACGACTTGTAACATGTCTGGACAAGAATTTTAGGCCTCTAGGTCATATCGGAGGAGGTAGTGGGTTCTCAAAATGGCGTAATTTGAGTAGATATTTTGAAAGTATTTTTTTTTTGAAATGTAAAAAATGAACGAATTAGGTTCAAATTCAGGTTGATGATGTATTAAATGTCATTGATGATATATCGCAAGATGAAAATTTTTCGACCGGAAACGACCATTTCAAGGGTAAAAAATTGTGGGAAAATCAGTTTTTCACGTTTTTAAAAATCTTCCAACCACATAGAAAATACTGAAGAAAATATACCTATGTAACATTTCTATGAATGGTGTCCACTTTGACGTCCAAGTAGATTATGTGTCAAGGTCATTTCTTTATCTTATATGAAATTTTATTCAAAATGAGATCTAGCGAAGCTTTCTATTTTCAAAAATAATAGAATTAAAAGTGGATGTTCAAAACCAAAAATTAAAAAAAAAATCGTTCAAAGTTTTGCAAAAAAAAAAAAAAAAAAAAAAAAAAAGATTAAAAATTTTAAAAAAAAAAAAAAAAAAAAAAAAAAAACGATAGCTGCAAAAATCTTGAAAACTAAGCACCCTAGAAAAAAAACTAATAAATCATAGAAGAAAGAGAAATTCAATCCCTAAAATTTTGATTATTTACATTTTTTTCGTAGAACCCTTACTTTAACCAGAAAAGGGTGGTTCATTTACAAGGTCGATGGTTTTGAAAATGAAAAAAACAAAACTCAACAAAAATATTATTGATTGTGTCTGGAAACTGGACTACAACGGTCATTTTTATTACCATGAAAATGTAAAACATAGGATATACTTTTGTTGAAAATTTTTGCAAGTTCAAAAAAGTCTCACAAAATGTCAAGTCAGCCTGAGACATAAAGCTGTCTGACAAAATGTCTGATTTGAACTTTCTTGAAATTTTTCGAGTCCATAGAGTTGAAATTTTTCAATCACAAAAATTAATTCGAGGTCTTAAAAATTTTTCAAATCCAAAAACGACTAAGAATACCCCCCCCTCGAATTTTCATACCGCCCACAAAATTTAAAAACATAAAATATGCTTTTGCTCTTTGTTATATTTACAAATCATTTCTATACGTACACCAACCTATCTATGCTTATTTTTTTTCTAATTACAATTTCAAAAAAATTTGTGTTTGTATGACAAAATGTCTAAAACTCAGCATTATTTTTCTAACATCAGAAAGGCAGTAAAAATCTCGAAAATTTAAAATTCAATTCTCAAAATTCAAAAAGTCTAAATTGTTTGTCTGACAAAACGTCCAAAATTCAGCATTATCTCTAAAATTTTCTATGCTTAAAAAGTCAATGAAATTCTGAAAAATTTTGCAAGTCCAAAAAAGTGGGACAAAATGTCTAAAAATCAGCGTTATTTTAAAATTCTCCAAGTTCAAGAATCATGTCCGACAAAATGTCTAAAAGTTGGAGTGAATTATAACATTTTTCAAGTCAAAAAAATCTAAAGTGTTTGTTTGACAACTCTACAATTTTCCAACACCAAAAAAACAAGTAAAAATCTTAAAAATTTTTCAAGTCCGAAAAAGTATGACCAAATATCTAAAAGTCAGGATGATGGAATTTACAAATCCAAAAAGTCAACCTGAAAAATGTTTAAAAGGTAGAATGAATTCTAAAATTTTGTAAGTCCAAAAAATTTTAAATGATTGTCTGACAAAATATCTAAAAGTCAATTTTATTAAAAATATAGGTAATTTTTTGTTTGACAAAATTTCTAAAGGTAAGCATTATCTCTGAAATTTTCCAATTGTAGTCTGAAACTTTTTCAAATTCCAAAAAGGTTTGACAAAATTTCTAAAAGACAATTTTCCAAGTTCAAAAAGTCTGAATTATTGTTCTGACAAAATGTCTAAAAGTCAGCATCATTTCTGAAATTTTCCAAGTTCAAAGTCAATTCAGATCTGAAAATTTTTTCAATTCCAAAAAAGTCTGACAAAATGTCAAGTCATCATCAAGGAATTTCATGACGGTTTTTACGAACACGAAAAATGGACAAAAAATTTAGACCAAAAAAATGAACCAAAAAAAATGAGATAATCCACTCCTCAAGTGAACATATTGATACATGGATATGTCTTTTTAAGTTTAAAAGTTTTCAAAAGTTTAATGAAAAGTCATTGCCATTTTTGGAAATCTGAAAACTTTTTCAAGTCCAAAAAAGTTTGATAAAATGTCTAAAATTCAATTTTCTCTGTTCCAAAAACATCTAAATTATTTGTCCAACAAAATGTCTGAAAGTCAGCATTATCTCCGAAATTTTCCAAATTCAAAACGTCAATGGAAATCTGAAAAGTTTACCAAGTTCAGAAAAGACAGACAAAATATCTGATTTGAACATCCTTGAAATTTTTCCAAGTTCAAAAAAGTCTGACAAAATGCTTGAAAGTCAGCGTAATATCTGAAATTTTCCAAATCTAAAAAGTTTGTTTGACAAAATATTGGAAAGTTACTCTCATTTCTAAAATTTTCTCAATTCAAAAAGTTTAAGTTATTGGTCTGACAAAATGTCTGAAAGCCAGCAATAAGAAGTCAATGGAAATCTGAAAATTTTTCTAATTCCAAAAAGGTCTGACAAAATGTCTAAAAGTCATCATCAAGGAATTTCGTGACGGTTTTTACGAATACGAAAAATGGACAACATTTTCGGATTGACCCAAGCCATACGACATATCCATTTCAAAAAACATTTTAACTGCAAAAATCTCGAAAACTAAGCCCCTCAGAAAAAACCAATAGCTCACAGGAGAAAGAGAATTTCAAGCTCTACAATTTTCATCTCTTGCATTTTTTTCTTAGCACCACCCTCAGTTTGACCAGAAAATCCATGTTTATGGGAAATTTATAAAGAGTATTTTGTTTTTCTTCCTTTTCAAAATCATCAATTTTGTAATCTCTCATAGTCATAAATATGGATTTTCTGGCCAAAGTAAGGGTGCAACGAAAAAAATGCAAATAATCAAAATTAAAGAGCTTGAAATTCTCTTTCTTTTACGAGCTATTCCATTTTTCTCTAGGGAGCCTAATTATCGAGATTTTTGCAGTTCAAAGTTTTCCCCCCCATTTACTGATGATCTTGATAGGGTCCACCCTCCCGGCAAGTTTGAAAAAATTCGATTGAAAATTATAGAAAATGAAAATTTACAACCAAAAAGCGCATTTAACCATCCTGTAAGAACCTAAAAATGCTATCACGAAAGTCTCAGATCATGAGGACCAACTCCCTTCACTAATTAGTTTCAAAATTCTCGTCAAAGGTCAAATCGCCCCTCCTTAGCCTGATATGTTCTTTATGGAAAATATCAAAGATGATATAAAACTTCTATAAATTATGGTGGCAATGCATTAAAAGAGAAAGAGAGTCTCAACACCTTCAAGTACAAACCTTCAAATTTTCTTGAAAAAATTCTGAAATGTACATATCAATCACCTTTTAAAAATTAAAAAAATGCTGAAGAAAAGTTGAAGAATCGATGGAGTTGAAAATCCGAAGAAGTATAAATACACATTCCTGGTCTTATCTTTTACTATCAATGTTGAATTACCACATTTTGCAAATTTTTAAATGATCAAAAATATTTCACTTAATTTAGGAAAAAAATAACCAATTCCCTTCTCGCCCCTAAATTCTTCGTCGATTGAAATAGACGTAAAACTTCTCGAAAAATATCTCGAATAAAAAATTTCCCATTACTGTATGAAGTTGAAAAAAATGTACACCTAAGAATTCCCACTTGCAAACTTTATCTACGAATAAATAGATATAAAAAAAAACCAAGAACTTGGAAAACACCTTATCGGCTGCTTACCGCGTTTACAAAAAAATTTATGAACCTAGCACAATTTTCAAACTTTAGCACCTTGTTTCGAATAGCAAAAAAATGTTAATCAACAACTTAAACTTATCGCACCCTATCGATGTATTTTACTACATGAAAACTAGTTTAATCTGGTTTTATCCGGTTTTTGGTTTCGAAAGGTGTCAATTCTCGAAATATCACCAATATTTGAGGAGATAGTCAGATTTCGAACCAATATAAAATTTTCAATTTATTCGATACGTTCAGTTTTTCGAAGAGATAATTCATTAGCAAAATAAAAGTATCGTAAAGTAGGAATTTAGATATAATATTAACACAAATAATGATCCTCGCTCAAAAATCCATACAACCCTTCAAATTTTCAATTAAAAAAAAAAACTATTCAAGTTTATCTTACACGTGCACTCGACAAGTTCTTGAAAAAAAAAATCATAAAAAAAATTTTCACTATCTTTGAAGATACCCGCATGCACAATATCGTCTAAAGAACATTACGTAATAACCGAATGATAAATTTTTTAAAAGGCAAATATCAATTTCACTCGAGAGTGTGCCATTGAAACGAAAATTTTCGCCTCGTCGGGAACAATGGCTCCTTGAGCTAAAAATTTACTAACATAGGTAACTAGGTACAGCGTTAATTTAATAACTGCATGAAGCTAATGTTTCATCACTCGAATATAATGCCAACAAAAAGGAGAAGATTCTATAGTTAATATTCATAATAAACTACTAGATATACCATACTTTAACACCATAGTTTACTCTAAGTATATTTCGTCATTGTTCTAACAATATAAACCCAGTTAACGATCTCTCGTAAAAGTACACCAGTATCAATGGGTTTATCAACTCATCCTGAGACTACGTTATTCTAGTCGTGATATTTTTATACGTTCATTAAAAAGTAATAATTTATAATGAAATTTGCATTAACGCGCAGCTGCCGTTTTTGAATAATAAATTCATTTCGGTATATTTTAAAAGAAAAATCAAACGTTCGAATTTCGCTTTTTTTCAGCCGTTCGGCTGTTCCTTGAACGCGACGGTTATTCAACCTATATGACACGACTGTTGCAATGATGCAGATGCATCTTTAGATGGTGAACAGCAAAAGAGCCATTCGCCAAATCACCCTTGTAGTTGATTTCATTCATTACTCAGACTAGAATTATTTTGAACCAAAAATAAGGGGAGAAATTAATATATTAAATTTCTCGAATCAGTTGTTTCTTTCTCTCGGAGAAAATTTTATGCATTTCAATTAAAGTAGTAATTACACTTTAAATAAATACGGCTGCGAGTTTTGATAAAAACTCGCATCAACGGCTTGGCCGAGTGATAATACGAAACAAAACGATGGTTAGTTTCAACTTTTCATCTCGAGAATAATAAATTAGCGAAGAAATTCGTCTGACAAAGTTGCATTTAATTTTAAATGTACTCGGAAAAGTTTTCCGCTTCAAGTGTCTATAGCTGTAACGAATGTATCTAAGAATTTCTCGCTGCGAGATATTAAAATTTAAATTCAGCTTTCCAGATATCATTCGAACATTGATGCGGAGAAAATTTTTCTAATTTAAATTGTCTTGATTAAAGGAGTTGACCAGGACGAGTGGTAGAACGATAAGAGAAATAAGAATGAAATTCACCAAGAAAACGATGGGTACATCTTCGGTGTTGGTTCGAGAAGTAAATAAAAATTTCAAGATGAGAATAAATAGGGGCATGGATTTTCAAATTTTCAAAAATCAAAAACTAGTACATTCAATTTGAAAAATTTTTCACCTCCCATTTTAGAAAATCGCCACTAGTTTTCAAACGAAGAAAAAAATTATTTAAATCACTAGAGTCGATATACCACTGAAAGTTGTGAAAATATTACGAAAACTGATAAGTGATATCCAATCGCCGAAATATGTAGATAAAATACTGAAAATATTTGTTCAAAATGTAAAAAATGGAATTCAATATTGGAAAAAAGGTGACATTGTGAATCTTTTTTATTGGGGAAAAAAAAGAATAAAAAGTCATTTTCTATGTATAAAAACAAAAAAAGAATAACGTAATCATATCCGTTTGTAATAAAGCCATGCATAGCAAAACTTTATCGCAAAATGGATGAATTTTGGCTTGAAAAAAAACTTCTAATGTTAGAATTTTGCTACTGAAATGACACTTGATTGTAGAGTTTTACCCACATCAAATTTTAATGAAAAAAATCGCGACTGAAAATAAACTTACCACGTACCTACCTCGAGTAATGAAATCCAAAAAAAATTAAAATTAAACAAACGGAACCAAAAATTCAATATCTAAATAATAATTTTAAACATTTTTAAAAAGGTTCCCTGGAAAGATATCAATTATTTCAAAAAAAAAAGTAAATAATTCGATGTCAGAGTAAGCACTGCGATTTCAAGGGAAAAGTTCAAAAAAGAAAAGTACTTATATACAGAGTTTCTGGTAGCTGATGTCATTTATTTCACTGGTCAAGTACTAGGTAGGCAACCCATCCAGAGTATAAGCAGCAATGTTTGCCTATCCTTGGAATTAAAAAGGCTCATAATTTTTGACTCGTTCAGAATTTTAATTATGGTAGGTAAAGGGTTGCGGTTCGCACTATTGGAAGAGCATTCGTTCTAGTTTTTTTTTTCAATTTTATTGAAATTAACAAAAAATTTCAAACTAACCAGTCATTATTATGGATTTTACTTAGATAAAAACCAGTTGCTTTTTCAACTCGTGCAAATCCCAGATGTCTATCTAGTTCAAATCAAAATTTCTGTATATTCAATTTCAAGAAAAACATTTTATAATTCAATCAAAAAAGTGATTTTTCGTTTTGTTTTTTTTTTGAAATTAAAACGCACATAACTTTTAATTGAAACAAAATAGAAATCGGGGACATGGCCGATTGGAAAGAGCAGCTGTTTTTGCATAGGTTAAGTTCATCATTACTGATAATGGTAGGTAGTACTTTCAAAAACTATTATTTTTTTTTCTTCGAGGAAAAACATAAAAATAAAGAAAAAAGTATAGGTCCTTGGGACAAAAATTGTTCAACAGGGTGTCTTAACAAAATTTACAAATCAAAATTCAGAACTTTTCCAGAACTTTTCGCAAGTTTACGAAGACCGCCCCCTCCCAAAAAAAAGAATAATTCAAGTTTTTTGCAGAAATTTTCCCCAAAAAATGCATTATCAAATAAATAATTAAAGAAAGTGATTACTTGAACCTGAACGAGGTGTCGGTGAAAATTTTCGCAAAAAAAGCCATTAAAAAATGAAATTTTTTCAAAATAATGAATTAAAAAAAGAACAGGGTGACTAATTGACTAACTAGATTTTTTTGGAAATTCACGACTTTTCCATGACCATTTCTACATTTTATTCGAGCTAATACCGCTCCGAATTTAAAAAAAAATTGTTCAGGGTAACATGCTCATTGCAGGGTGTCTAACAAAATTTCCAAATCAAAATTCAACACTGTTTCAGCACTTTTTTCTTTAATTTTGCAAAATCATCAAGAGGATGTTTCTCAAATTTACGAGATACCCCCTCCCTCCCTCCCACCCAAATCTATATACCATATTGAAAGATTTTTGATTGAAAAAACTTCATGATATTTGGTCAACCTCTTCTAATGAATCAATTTAGACAATTTTTTTTTCAAAATGTTTCTTTAGGGTCCAAAAATTTACAAATTTGGGTCAGAGAAAATCCAATTTTTGTCATTTTTTGCAACTTTTTTTGACATTTTTTCAACTTTTTAGTCTCTTTCCAAAACATTTTGTGACGTACACGAGTAAATGTATAATGAAGCGTCGAGATCCATAAATTTCCAAATTTGAGGAGAAAAATCAAAATAATGGAATAAGTTGAATTTATCAATGGCGGAGCCAGACAGTCAGAAGGAAGGGGGTGAGAAAAAATGTTGGGAAAAACGACCGACAGACTTTGACTGATTGACTTTCTGGACTTGTTAATTCCATTATGCTGACTTTCAGACATTTTGCCAGATAATCACTTTAAACTATTTGGGCTTGAAAAAGTTTAGAATTCACTCCTTTTTTTAAACATTTTGTGAGTTGACTTTTCGGACTTGTAAATTCCATCACCTTGACTTTTAGACATTTTGTCAGACTTTTTTGGACTTGGAAAAAATTTAAGATTTCTACTGAGTTGTCAGACAAAAACTTCAGACTTTTTGGACGAAAAAAATTTATAATTCACTCTAATTTTTAGATATTTTGTCAGATATTTTTGAACTGGGAAAATTTTATAGATAATGCTGATTTTTAGACATTTTGTCAGACAAATAGTTTTGGACTGAGAAAATTTTAGACGACCAGTTGGACACCCTGAAGAATTTTAAATAAATTGTCAACGAATGCAGGACATTTGAACCAAATTCAGCACTTTTTGATTTTCAGTACCAGTTTGTCAAATCGAAAACTTTTTCAGCACTATCAGCATTTTAGACCCTGTTAGACACCCCTGGGTTACCACACATGTGACAATTGTCACAGACCGGTTTTCGCGTGGCTTGCGTTC
>FIZU01008522.1:0-31331 GCA_900064475.1 Pseudococcus longispinus
GGAATATTTTATTCGCAAAATAGATGCCATCAGCTTCAATATACACTTTAAAAAATATAATATATGCCTCGGTCAATTTTTGATACATTTTTAAAGTTGGGTGATTTCCCATTAGAAATGCATTGTATGAAAATTTGTATCCCGTTTTCATTTCTTATCACTGCGCTTAATCTTACTTTTTACTTTGGCCACTAGAGCGCGACAGTTGTTTTGTCGATTGCCTATTCGAAAAAATCCCACACAGTAGCGCAACGAAACCCAAATCTCGATCCAAACCCCCATCAAATTGCATCACAAACACCAGCAAACCGAACGAGAAAAAAAAATCGGTAAAAATAACGACTTTTTCTGGCCTTCGAGCCAGATAACTAACACACCAGCTCAGAGCACGCACATGGGGTCCGCATTTCGATCGCACCGGTGCGATGTCAGCATTTAGCCACTCATGGGAATATCCGAGTCGATATGGCTTATCTGTATCGGTACGTTTTCCATGGCGTAGGGTTATTTAGTTATTTTTTTCCAACTTACTGCATCTCTCTCTCTGTGGCGAGAAGACATAACAGATGTCAATGTCCTTACCACCAGACACAACAATACGTAAATGTACATCAACCCAGCACGTTGGTCGTAACACGCATGCACCGACGACGACGTAGTACACATTAAAACAGCAGTCGAAAGACACACACCGAAATAAAAACTGCATCGGGCGGGCGTTTTTATCACTTTCATAACATACCTGTAATCAAAAAAAGAAAAAAAAACAAAACATAAATAACGACCAAATCACACATACACATAATAATACTCGTTCGTGTAAAATATACTCGAAACACGCGCGGAGTTGGAAAAAAAAAAGGAGGCAATAAATCAACATAAACATTATCACCGTCTTAATGAAACAACTAACAAATTAACCAAAACAGGAACCCATTTAAACAATGAAACAGCCTTATCGGGTACGTATAAGTTATTTACATTACACACGCTGGGTCCCGGGCAAGGGGGTTGGGTGCGATGCGGAAAAGGGAAATCTCATAATACCATAAATGTTACCATAGTGTTACGTTAGTATAGACAGACTTCGATACATATGTCGAATTGTCGATAAAATGCTTCAAAATTACAATGACATTATGCATCGTGCACTATCATCCGCAGTGTTGTCGAATTTTTGAAACAGAAGTTCTGTTTTTGGGTTCCGGAAATCATAAAAAGTTCTGGAGATCACAAAAAGTTTTGGAAATCACAATACATTCTGGAAATCACAAAAAGTTCTGGAAATCACAAAAAAGTTCTGGAAAATCACAAAAAAGTTCTGGAAAATCACAAAAAAGTTCTGGAGATCACAAAAAGTTTTGGAAATGACAATAAGTTCTGAAGAACAAGTTCCTGAATATTCGACAACACCGGCTATCAATCGGAATGAATGATTGAGAGGCAAAAAATCGTTTAATAATTTGGAAAAAGCTCTTGGCGAGATTGGAGCAGACCTAACCAAGCCTGGTCGTCTTGCCAGCAGCAAAAACATCCACGGTTGCGGTGCTACATGCCAGACATGGCGTCCGTATGTCGCGACCGTCCGGTTTCGCTTTCCACACCAACGTGCTCCTCCATCCGTCCGCCACTGCCACCGCTTAGCAGGTCGTCTGCGAACGCCATCGACGTACAAGCGTAAATATAACTCGACCTAACCGGCGAACCAACAACTTCGATGGTAAACAAAAAGTTCATCACGACGAGACGACGTAACGTTACCTAAATGACCTCTCTCCATGCTTCGTGCAAATCGTGGGTCGTGCCATGTCATGCGTTCTTCTGAAAAGGCAAAGCTACCGAAGTCTATCAAGGCCCAGCTTCTAGAGTTGACATGTGGTTTTTCTTTCAGTATAAAGCAAACAAAAATTTTGAAGGAGAAGGGCTTTCAAAGGTTTCCGTTACAGGGCAAGCAGGAGAAGTTTATAGGAGTAGAAACACTTTCATTTCTGCACATGAAGTGATAGGGGTATGTTTGGTATCATTTCCATATAATTCGATCCTCCTGAACTCGAATCAGTCATCAGTCATCATTTTCCCAATTGAAAGCAGAGAAGTGACACAATCGTGAAATTTGTATGGCAGGAAGGAGTGTTTCCACTCCTAAAATAGAAGAAATGAGGGTGTTTTCAGTCTTAAACCCCCCTACTGCTCTTTCCTCAAGGGAAACTTTTGATGCCCCCTCTTCCCCAAAATTTTCCTTAGATTTTACTATAAGAAAAACCACATACCAGCTCATATTCAAAAAAAGAAGTACACCCTACTTTTTTCATGCTAACCTCTCAAGACTACTCCATAAATCAACTCGTATCGGTCGTCTGGTTTGGTTCGAGCACCGAAACGTATTTTTATCAATGAGTTCATCACTCTGGACACTCCGAAGAGGTCAAATTTCTTCGCACACTTCCTCCCGCTGATCCGGAACATGTGCAGATGATCTGCAATACGTCAAAATTTACGATTGCATTCTTCGAATCGGTTACACAACATCCCAGCCGACGGATACCATCGCTTAGATGGGCGCAGCAGAAGTGAGGAGGGACAGTTGTTTACCAAACACGATCGATAACGTCGAAAGATGTTTTGAATTACGCGAACTCCTTTCCTATCTCTTGACGTTTGCGAAACGCATTCGTCCCTTCGATCCGGCCAAGGCGACGATGCGATCCAATTAGACATCGGTGTTTTCTTGGACTCGAGCCCTAAACCAACGGATTCGAATTTGGGTGCACTGCTGAGAGCTGCAGACATACAATTTCGTTACTCGCTCTCATCGCAGGGCAGGATACGTAATCGTCAAAACAACAATACGTGGCAACGTAACGTTTCAAAATTCAAACCAAACACACCACATACGTACAACAGATACACTAGTTGGCTCATCGCCAGCCACCATCACCATCGTCGTTGGAAG
Organism: Pseudococcus longispinus; assembly: GCA_900064475.1. Lineage (NCBI taxonomy): Eukaryota > Metazoa > Arthropoda > Insecta > Hemiptera > Pseudococcidae > Pseudococcus > Pseudococcus longispinus. The sequence continues at coordinate 2,954 of FIZU01008522.1, forward strand.
ACGAAAAAAATTAGCCTAATCAACCCGACGACTGACGCGAGTTCGCAGCTGCGGTCGGGCCGGGCTGGGCGCGGGGCCAATGCAACTCCCTCATTACGTAGGTACGTCGTCGTATTAAATTCCCATCGCGACGACTGCACCATAGACAGGTTGATAACCCCTGACACGACGATATGCCCGTCTAATGGGTGATTCGGATCGTCTGACTGAACGTGTCGATATAAACGTATGTGTAAACGATATCCGCCGTCATGCATCTACATAAATATAGAATTAAACCAGCAACCTCTCGCTCCTCCGACTCCGTCCATTGGCTGACGAAAGAGTAAACCAGACAGAGCAGACAGACGTATACTCGAATAACATTCCACGTTTCTTAATTACCCATTCTTTTATTTTACGTACGATCGACCCGCCATCGCCATTGCCAATCCACATCATAATCGTGTCACCTTGAATCGATGCCCTTTTCGACCATTAGCATCGGAATACGTCGCAAACATGGCCAGTACACGATGACCATTAAAAAGGATTCGGAGAAATCGATAGTCTTTGATCTCAATTTTTTACGAGGTGACACTCGCCCATATAAAATTTTGAAGCCCTTTCTGAAATGAAAGCTGCCTATCTCCAGAGTAAGGTCATTTTCAAAAAGCACGGGTTTTTGGCAAAGATATCAAGATTGAAAGTTGACAGCTGAAAGTCGAAAGTTCCCCTTGTGGGGGTTTTGAGGAATGACCCAATTTCGGTTCGCAGCATCACTCATTGGGGTTTGAGGGGACCAACATATTACCAAATGAATTTCAACCCAAAAACTACTCCAAAAACGAAGAAAAAATAAAGGAAATCGAAGACCTTTGATTCTGTCAGATCCATCCTGATGCCCACACCCTGCTCCAACTTTGGACACCGAAATCCTACTCTGGCCGCAAAATATCGACAATTAATCCGCTAATACCATCTAACAAGATAATTCGAGCACTCCCAAAAAAATACCCTCACAACAAAGATACCAGACGCCCTTATGCCTTATTCGTCTCACATCAATCGACCAGACATCGGACAACGTCAGACGGCAGCTGAATTCGGGCTCTCAACACAGACACACAAACGCGATATTTATTCAAAGGGTAGATTTTAATGTAACCATTCCACCCCTGGTATACGATCGACCCTCCCGCAACGTCGTTTATGCAGTCACAGTCCGTATTACGACACGGTACCAAAGCGAACAAGCAAAACAATCGCCTTTTCCTGGTCTATCTTCCATCTTCGTCTATCCCATTTCCATCTGCATCTCCAGTAGTACGTCCTCCCGGGTAAATATCGAGTTACAGTCGCCACTGCCTTGCCGCCGATGGCAAATTACGTCATCCGTGGCGTGCACAGGTACCGGATGGAATCTACCCTTGACGACCTACCTACTTCGGCGCTGTGCTGGGCTACCCATGCATACTGCCGAGAGGTCTATATAAACGTGCCGATGATGAATCACTTTCGATATCGTATTATTCGATCCCCCTTCCCATCTCGCCCCTTGTACGGAATCTTCGACTTCCTTTTCTGTACGAGCTTCCCGTCGTCGCGTCGGTCGTACACGACAAGAGTAAATCGTTATCGAATACGATCTAATTGACGCCTTCTCTCCCCCATCGACATCGACCAAACAGAAGGAAGAAGGGTAGACACGCGGAAGCATTCGCTGGACCAGTTAGTCGATCGTAGATACATATTTATATGGAATACATTCATCGATTGCAAGAAGGGAAGCACGAGTCCGGATCATCGTATAATCGCATCAACCAACACCGTCGTAAATTGACGTACATACAGGTACCGCGCAGATGTTGTTTTTCGGCGCCGCTAAGTGGTGTTTTCTTTCCAACTCGCCGAGCTTATCGGAAGCACACGTACGTACGCAGATTATACTTACCAAAGCTCGAGTACCGCATCGACGAGATATCGCGTATCCCGCAAAATGACGTGAAAAAAACATACTCGTGTTGGGTATCGATTTATACGTTTTCGAGGTCGTTGATTTCGAATCAACCGTTAAATTTCACGTAAATCGAGAATCGAGCTTATTGGTTGGCGTCAAGAGGCTGGAAAGGAGGCGTATTTAGAACACGTCGTCGTAAATAGTACTACGTAGGTACATTTTCCTTATCGATAATTTCGCACATACCACGTATAGATACGTATCAATCTACATTGTATTTTTAAACCGGCTAGAGTAAGCGATTCTTCGGTTCGATTGCGAAATCACCTTGAGATAAGGTACGTACGCGATGAAGAAAATAAAAACAAAGTCGCGTTCGGTATCGAATGATATGTTTTCGAGGACGCCCGAATCCAATTCGCCAATAATTTCCACGTAGGTATCGCGATTTTACACCTACGTACTTGACTTGTTCGTATTGAAAAATTATCGAAAATTTACAAAAATTTAGGAAGCTGATATAAGGAAATGTCACGTGTTGATTTTCACCTTTTTGGGTAGTCGTGTTAGGGGTATCAATTGAAGCATAATCGAGGTCGTAATTTCTAATTTTCCAAGTATTCCACGATTTTCATGCTTTATAGCTTCTTTCCAAATCGCATCACGATATAAAACACCTTCAAATACCGAGAGTTCAATTTTTTAGTAGAATTCGAGAACTAGCAATTCTGGAAAATTCTTTCATGTTCCAAATTTTTCATTTTTAGGGGTAGGATTACCTCAAAACCTTCTTCTCATTCCTCTATCCGTGTTTTTTTCTTCGATGGCATTTCAAATCCAAATTTCACCCCATTTTCAAATCCAAACCTCCCCAACAAAACATCTTCAAAACCCCTCGTCAACTTTCCAAATCCCAATCTCGAGCCTCACCACACATTTCAGCCATTCAACCCATCCACTCCTGCAAAAGAGCACTCCTTCCAGCACTTGACCCACTACCTCCGCCAGTTTCCCCCAAACCCTCGCATACTGAATTCCACCATTCGCTGCAAATAGCTAGGTTGAGTACACGTAACCGTAACATAACTTACACCTTGACGTACGATCGATTCGCAGGCGGGCCAGAGTCGAGCACAAGACCGTCTACGTACGGTGAACACCGCTGTGCACTGCACACCGATAACTATATAATACGGTGTACCTGTTACATGGGCCATGCCACCCAGCTACGCCACGCCACGCCGCAATGTCATGTTTTCTAATCAAATTACCGCCCGCAAACAGGAAGAAATAAAAAAAATACCCCTTTCGAAAAATATAATATATCGGCGTACACGAGTAGGTAAAGTATACGCGACTAAAGGTAAGCTTTATACTCGGCTGCAAAACACACACATACAAGAGCTCTCCTATATAACGTGCCTTTGCTTTTAATCAAAAAACACCGTTTCGTAGAACGAAGCACGAGATAAATTCGAGCCGGCGAAGACCGATGGGTGAAAAAAATGCCAGCGGGGCGAGGTTCGCTAGGTAATTCGTATTTACCCAAATTTATAACTCTTTTCAAAGGCACGCCTTTTCATTATATAAATGCTGGTAATAATTTACACTTTAGTAGTCTGCAATTTCAGCCCATATAGAACCCTCCGCGAGCTCGGCTCGCCCATCGAGCTCAGTCGCCTTTACGTGTATACGTGTACGTACCGACACCGCACTTGGATACGTATAGGTAGGTAGGTGTACACTTGTGTATACGGTACACGCACGCCAACTCTTTCCTCTCTCTTCGCTATCGCACCATCGAAAAGCAGCCATCTATTACGTGCACATGCCGGCACGCACTTGAGCCCCGACGTCGTCGTCGACGACGTTATTTTTCCATAATTTGACTCCCCTATATAGTTAACCGACGACGTCGACGTCGTCGTCAAACCTTGACCGAACGTAAATGAAACGAATTATCGTGGTTTCTACGATATCGATATTGGAGGGGGTTCGGAGAAAGAAAAAAGGACCGACGAATTCGATTGTGGAAATTTTCCAATCGTCAAGTTCAAGGATATCGACGCTTTCGTGGTGCCGACGTGGTCGTCAAAAATGTAAGTTCTAATTCTGAAGATGTCATCGTACAGTAATGTTTTCATAACGATTCCAAAACGGTTTCATAACGTTTCAATAATGGTTCCATAATGTTTCTGTAATGGTTCCATAACGTTTCCCACAACACTTCTGTACCGTAATCCTATTCCAACATTTCTGTAGCTCTTGTAACGTTACTGTAACCGCTTTTTGATTCATCGCTCTTCGTAATTATTTTACTGTTACATATCTCTTCTTCTTCAGTCTCCTTCTCCCTTTCGGAGGTTGAAGATCCACAAAAACAGTTGGATCTTGGAAAAGGCTGCCGTAAACAGCTCCACCGGCGCCCATCCCAGCCACTTCCTGATATCTTTGAGCCAGTAATTTCAACGACGCTACAAATCATCAATTTTCTGCAGCTCATCCGAAATTTCTTCTCTCTCAACAGCATACATCATTCACAGACTACAAAATTTTGTCATCACTTCTGCAGCTAGCACATCTCACCATGTATTTGGTTAGAAATCCATCTACAGTCAGGCCATTCCATTAAAGCCACACCTAATCACGACAGTCTACGTCTACCATATCCATTAAGAGTCTCTCAACTCCATATCGTAGACAGAAATATTGCTCAAGTCTTCGACAAAACACTGTTTAATATGTTATTCAAACAACACAGGCCAGATGATCACCATTCATTTCGCCATCTCTTTGACTTAATATCGAATTCGAAAGGTACCTGGCGTATGGCTACATGTACTCGGTACAAAAATGTATGTACGTACATAGAACACGACACAGTGCACCATTCGAATCGATCCATCACAATTCGACGTTAGCAGCGTTAGTTACCAGTTTGGGAGTTCAACAATATGGGAGAAAGACCGACAGACCGAGCGACCGGCACGCCGCGCGGCGTCGCGTCGGCTGAAAGGGGTATACGTCCTTGACAAGGTTAACTTTACGCGTTTTCCTCTCATTCTATCCCACTCCGTCGGTGTTTCTCTCTTTCTCGCCGAATACGTATATACATAGACGTACGTATATGTTTTGTATACACACCAATGTTTTACACCAAAATATACAAGCAGCAGCCACAACCCAGACTATACACGTACCACTTCGCACAGAGCTAAAGCTAGAAAACCCGGAGAAATAACGTCGATGCATACTCGCTGTATTTTCTCTTACTTTGGGAGCTTTTCACGCTCCTTCGCCCTGATACAACTACATCGCGTCCGAAACAACGCACAGAAAGTACTGTCGGCTGCACCAGCCGGGCTACCCGAATCGGCGACGTACGACCGTGAAAAAATCTCTTCTGGAGCACACGACGACGCCGCGCCGAGCTTAGGGTGCGAAATGTAGCGGATGGTGGATGGAAGGGGTCCGGGTACGTCATGTACGTATATATCTACGTATAGTGCAAACCACCCTTAACAGACAAGTCTGCGTCGACGGTTTTCCTGTAGCGCGTTAAAATCGATCAGCCGGTCACCGACAGCTCCGCCGACTCTACCAGTCAAAATACCACGCCGCACATACAGTCTCCTCTTTCACGCGTCGCAGTCGTCGCCGTGCCGACCCGACCGACGCAGCACGTAAACCCCGAACTTTGAAATTGCCACGCCCAAACAACCCTATATATCTACCTACCTACGTGTAAGTATACTACGACGAAAAATTACGAGCCTTTTTTAGCCCCCGCGCGTCGCCGCCGTCACCCTCGACTGTCGGCTCGCCCTCCGTCGTCGCAACCTTAAAAAAACCTTGACATCGGGAAAATTTCCGCCGTGTTGGAAAAAAAAACCTGCAACGTCGTATATCTACCCTACAGACAACAAATCACCGAGAAGCTTGTTTGGTGGCTGCAGACGTGCAGGGGATTTTGAGAAAAATTCGGTTCCTAAATCCTGGCTGATTGATTTCGACCAATCGGAATGTGGAAATTGTTTTCGAAAAATTACTACATGAGAATTCTTCGTGAAAAATCAAAATATGTTGCATAAGATTGATGAATGTGACATGAGAGACATTGACCATGCAGCCGAATGCAGGGATTTCAGGAAGCAAATTTTACCAATTTTTCAACAAATTTCGCAGATTTTTAATGATTACACCTTTTTGAAATCAATTTCAACAACTCTCCGTGAATTTCTACGCTTTACCTTTTTGAATGAATTTTGTTACCTTTTCTGTAGAATTTCACTACCATTTCTGATGATTTTCATTACCTTATTTTGGTGAATTTTGCTACCTTATTTTGGTGAATTTTACAACCCTTTTTGGCGAATTTTGCTACATTTTTGGTGATTTTCACTACCCTTTTTGGTGAATTTCGATACCACTACTGTATTTCGGTGAATTCTGCAACTCTTTTTGGAGAAATCTGCTACCTTATTTGGTGAATTTTGCTACATTTTCCGCAGATTCTCACTACCATTTTTTGGTGATTTTCGCTACCTTTTTTTTAGCGAATTTTGATACCTTTTTTCATGGAATTCCACTACCATTTTTGTTGATTTTCACTACTGTATTTTGGTGAATTCTGCAACCCTTTTTGGAGAAATCTGCTACCTTATTTGGTGAATTTTGCTACATTTTCCGCAGATTCTCACTACCATTTTTTGGTGATTTTCTCTACCTTTTATTTAGCGAATTTTGATACCTTTTTTCATGGAATTCCACTACCATTTTTGTTGATTTTCACTACTGTATTTTGGTGAATTCTGCAACCCTTTTTGGAGAAATCTGCTACCTTATTTGGTGAATTTTGCTACATTTTCCGCAGATTCTCACTACCATTTTTTGGTGATTTTCTCTACCTTTTATATGAATTTTGATACCTTTTCTCGGGAATTCCACTACCATTTTTGTTGATTTTCACTACTGTATTTCGGTGAATTCTGCAATCCTTTTTGGTGAATTCTGCTACCGTTTTTGGTGAATTTAGCTACCTTTTTTTGGGGCAAATTTTGTTACATTTTTGGTAGGTTTTCACTACCCTTTTTAGTGGCTTTTGATACCTTTCCTCTGGAATTCCACTACAATTTTTGTTGATTTTCACTACTTTATTTTGAAGTATTCTGCTACCTTTCTGATGAATTTGGCTACCTCTTTTGGTGAATCTTGTTACCTTTTCGGTAGAATTTTACTACCATTTTTGATAATTTTCACTGCCTTATTTTGGTGAATTCCGCTACTCTTTTTGGTGAATTTGGCCACCTTTTTTGGTGAACTTTGTTGCCTTTTCTGTAGAATTCCACTACCATTTTTGTTGATTTTCACTACTGTATTTCGGTGAATTCTGCAATCCTTTTTGGTGAATTCTGCTACCGTTTTTGGTGAATTTAGCTACCTTTTTTTGGGGCAAATTTTGTTACATTTTTGGTAGGTTTTCACTACCTTTTTTAGTGGCTTTTAATATCTTTCCTCTGGAATTCCACTACAATTTTTGTTGATTTTCACTACCATTTTTGATGATTTTCACTACTTTATTTTGAAGTATTCTGCTACCCTTTCTGATGAATTTGGCCACCTTTTTTGGTGAAGTTTGTTGCCTTTTCTGTAGAATTTCACAACCGTTTTTGATGATTTTCACTACCTTATTTGGGCGAATTCTGTCATCCTTTTCGGTGAATTCTGCTCCTTTTTTTGGCGAATTCTGTCATCCTTTTCCGTAGAATTTTACTACTTTTGTTGCTGATTTTTGTTACATTTTTTGCTGAATTTTGCTACCATTTTTTGTTGATTTTCACTGCCTTTTTCTGGGTGAATTTTGCTACTTTTTCCGGTGATTTTCACCAATTTTTCATTAAACTTCCCTGCTTTTCAGTAAATTTCTACGATTTTTCACATTGATTTTCTCACAATGAAATTTTCTTCGCTGATTTTTTTCCAGCGCTGCAATGCTGATCTTATATCAGAGATTTTCACTGATTCTTACCTACATCAAAAAGTAGATATACCTCAGCCTTCGTGTCTAAATGATTCCTTGGCATAGTCTATGACGCGAATACGCAACATATACCTTCATACATCGATAAACTTACATGCTCACAGTCATCAACCCGTACAGATCTTCCTCTCTATGATTCCCCTCCTCTTTTCTCCATCACCCAGGCACATATCTCAAGTGTACGCATACCTCTGGCACCCTCTTTCCACCTCCTCATTTCACATGCAACGTTTTCTGCCAGCGCAGAGAGTAATTTCTACATCATCGTCATTACACGCGTATGCATTTACACGCCGCCACAACACCTCACTTTGCCCCGCATCGACCTCCCGAGCACGTCGATTTATAAACAATCAACAAACCGCGGCGCGTTTACCCGCGTTCGCATACCCTCCTGCGCTTCTTCCTTCGCCATCGCATCGCATATTGCCCTGCATTACACATCCTACACACAAACGTACAGATATATAAATATGCGAACGTGTATACATATTTGTACTCTACGTATGCACAATACGAGTATACTAGAAGCTATATAGCGTACGTAGATGTGTACTTGTGTGTAGTATTCTATGTATACATAGCCCAGCAGACCATTATCACATATTTTTTTTTTTACGTATTTACCTCGTCGTCTCGCAGCCACCGCCCTTGCCTTCTCGCCTCTCGCGGCAAGTATCACGTTACGAAGCGCCTTCGTCATCGAGTCTGTGACTATGCCCGAGCCCACGTTCACCTACACGTCTGCCGTATCATCGATAATTACTTCCTGGCCGGATGACGGCGGGCCAAAGGAGTGAAAAATCGATTAATACGTACGTCGTTTTTATTACGACCAACGACGTTCGAGTACTCTCGAGAGAAGACGACGATCCTTTCTTACGCAGCAAAGTACTACGTAATTTACTTAGTTTACTATACGTTCGGTATCACGTCCGCGTCCTCGGCTTCGAATCCCTTTTCGTCGCGTGGTACGATACCAGGTCAAATTCTTACCTCTCTTTTCACCCACACTCGGCAGGCAGGCACAGCCGCACGTTATACGAGTATTACACGTCGATGCTAAAAACCCTCTTCATCACGAATACGAATGCACAGAAGGCGGAAAAAATACGCAACGCGAGTTCCTCGCTTTCCTCACTTTCCGTCTTTTTCGCTCGAAAAAAAAAAGAGGAAAAAAGTAAAATTCCACGTGAAATCTTTTCCTTTACTTGGCTAGGAGCAGGCGAGGCGTACGATACGATGATGACGACGATAACGAAGGCCTACTACTACTCGCACCGCTACCACCGGCACCATCCAGCGTTACGGCGCTCTGCGGCGAAGGCCGCAGGAAACGAAGGGAGCCGTGGCGCTGGCGGATTTTCCTTTATCTCATTATTCCGTACGAGAAAATTACATCGACGCACGAAAAGACCTTTCAATGGCCTCCCGCCCGACACCCCTCACCTCCAGAGCTTTTCGCCAGCGTAGCTAGTTCGTTCTTCGGCGTTTCTTTTTCACTCTCTCTATCTTTTTCTATCGTTACGTATCGTACCGAGGCCGGAATCCTGCGGTCCTGGTACTGGTACGCTTCGAAGTCGTCGTCATCGTTTAGAATATTGGTCGTAGTCGTCGCCCCGTAAAAAAAAAATACTATGCCATCGAAAAGAGGACGAACGAGTACGTCGACAAATACCCTCGAGTATGAAAAATCGCGTAGCATCGTGTATACATATTAGACTCGCAGGAAGGTCGAAAGGAACGCCTATCTCGAATAGATCTGGTACAACGCGCCATCGATGTGGATGAATTTTTTTTTTCTTCTTTAGACGGATTCAACCGCGTGAAAAATTACCGAACCGACAGTTTTGCATTCTACGGACGACGTGAAGCGAAAATTTTCGTGCTTCGTGATCCTCCTTCTAACCTCAAGTTGGTGAAGAAAAAATTACAAGCTTGGAAAATGAGAACTCGCGAGCAACCAAAATCCCATAACTTGTCAGCATCTTTTATAACCACCGATTTCACATGTCCGGAGTAGAAATTGACGTAGGTACCGAATCGAGGTATTCCCGCATGTTTTCCCAATTCTGATTCCGACTAAATGCCTTGTTCGAGAAGAGGGGCAAACGGGGAGGAAGAAATACTAAATCTTTCTCTCTACAATTCATTCTTTGCTCGTAACTTGTCTTGATTTGAAATTTTGACCGGGGCATCATTGACAGGTTGTTTTCCTTTCTCTAACGTTTTGAAATTGACTCGAGGCAAAATATATTCGAGATCCTAAACTAGGGGGTCTCAAATTGCAAAAATGAAAATTCGCGCTTTTTTCGTGCCACTAAAAAAACCGTACTATTTAAAAATTCCCCTCTCATCCAATTATTCATTTAGTGTACTTTTTGGATAATTTTTATAAAAAGAGAGGCAGGAGCAAAAAATCCGAAAAAATTTTGAAATAAAATTGATCTATAGATAATCGAAACATGCACAAGTATAGGTACCCAACAATCAGTGTCTTACAGCAATCAGAAGGGAAGGAGAAAACTGGGCTTTTGATATGCCGATTTGGTGTGGGCCTTTTGGGGGGTTTCAATTTCCAAGCTCCATTCAACCTAGAAAAACTACATTTTACGAAGACCATTAATTTTTTACGCTGTTTTCATTTCAATTTGTGTGATCAGATCGACCTAGAAGACTGCCATTTGGCTTCAGGGTAAAACCGAACGATTTTCTGGGAAAAGGGGCCAAAATTGCAGAAAAAACACAAAATTTGGCCAAAAAGTACGAAAATTTGATAAAATTGATTAAATTTTGAAGTTTGCTTTTCGATAATATTCCTTCAACTGAAATTTGAATTGAAAAAAAATTGAAATTTCAGCTTCGAATGATTTTTTTGCAAAAATTTTCGCCCTCACTCCGCTCGGACACAATAAATTTCTCAATCTTCTACTTAATTAGAATAACAGATATTTTTCAAAATTGTTCATAAAATTAAATTTTTTCTCCTCAAATCTGTCATCCTCTGAATCAGTTGAATCATCGGTATACGAGGGGGGGGGGTTCAAGGGCCGTGAGACCAGCTCCTTCCTAAATGACAGAAATGTTTCTAATTTCAGCATTTTTAATGCCTTTTTCTGAAAAAATTTTCGTTCTCGGTTTGCTCGGGTTTGGACCAAACAAATTTACCAATTTCGACATGAATATCTTTCAAAGCCAACATAAGTCACTTCTCACCAACCCTTTTTTTCCTTCGCTTGAATGTTTGATTACGTCATTGCCTTCAATGACTGTCCAAGTTCACTACTATGTAGATGAATATATATTTTTTTCAAAGTTGATTTTCAGTAGCTGTAATTGGCATTTTCAGTTATTTTGTGCTTTTCGTGCTCGGTAGACATCCTGTAAACGAGATGGAATTTTTATCTCAATATTTCATCAAAAATGAAACAGATTCAATTGTGAATTTTTTCACAACTCAAATTGTTACGAATTTTGAAAATTCCTGGATCAGAAATTTTGAAATCTGATTTTTTGAACACGTGTTGAGATGTGGGGTTTCTTTCAATATGAACCAAAAGAAAAATTTGGGAGGAGGCATCAAAAGTTGCCCTTAGGAGACGAGAAGGGTAGATTTTAGGAGTGGAAACATCCCTCTTTCTGCACATGAAGGGGCAGGGGTATGTTTGATGATATTTAGAACCCTGAAAAGGTAGAAAAATATTCGTTCAAGTTTGTAAAGTTCAATCTAGGTGAAAGTTTATTCAAAATGAAGGTAAAACGTTGATCCAAGATGCCAAAACTTTCAACTGCACTATTTCAAGACCAAAATTCAAACTTTCCAGCAACCTCCCCTTTTCTCCTTAATTTTTGTACCTGCCCTGGAAAACATCCTCAATTTCATCCAAATTGAATTCCATCCCAACCATCTCGTTTTCCATCCAGACCGCAAAAAGCAAAAGGGAAACGATAGCACACCGGGCATAATCTAGCCCATCGCTCACGCTCACTCATACATACGAAACGGCCGACGCACGATTATATTAACTCTCTAGTCGTATAAATGTAAAGTACTTACAGACGCACATACGTAAATGTACATACATTTACTACATAACTTACATAAAGACATCATAATAAAACTTCGAAACGTCCCACATCTCGGTAGTTCTCCAATTAAAAGCATCGTCCGTACAGCTATAGCTGTTTGGAACTCTATTACTATACTGCCGCCATTCTCACTCTCTCTCCCCTTTATACTTCCTCATTGACGAGCGAAGAAGTACGCACGTAAGTACGAGTAGCTACGTGGTAATCGTCCCGCCATCGCTGGCTCGCTAATGCTACCGCCACACGAAACCTTCTTTACGCAACCGTCGTCTCTGTTTCGGTGCTCGCTGGGTATGAAATGATGCTCAATTCATATACGCATAGGCCTATCTATGGTACCCTATTCGTCGTCTCGTCGCAACCTCGTACACACAGATCGTACATCTTCCTTATATTCGAACCGAACATATACCCAATTGACCCGATCTCTCATCTTTTTTCATCCCAACGAATTCAGGCGATTGCGAAACACGCAACATCGCACGTTCCGATGGCAACAGACGTTGGAAATATTCGTAGATGAAATATCTGCGCGAGATGACGACGAACGAGTACCCAGATATACGTTCACCACGCAACGTGCTTCGAGTTATCTGTATAATTCGTCGATGACAGCATCATCTCGACACAATGTTCTAACGCAAACAATGGCCCATCGAGCATCGACCAATTCATTATTCAATTCGGCGAAACGCCGGTCAAGTGGTCATAACGTGAACCGTCAGCGGCGGCGCGAACCCTCTCAAACATCTCTCGAAAACGTGCCATAATTACACGTATATCGCGTACTTCTCGATTCTCGGTACCGCATTACAATTATTTTACTTCACAAATCGTTCTACGTACGTAAGTCGTCTCGCGAAGTCAGACGATCGCGAAAAAAAAATTCAAGGTTAGCGGTAGCTTATCGTCGGATTGGATTGCTGATAAGCGACCACGACAACGCTCGTTAACCGACGCCAATTTATTACCGAGTACGCGGGTCAAAGTTATGGTAAATTGCATCGTTTATCGCCACCGAGCTCGACGCAGACCGCATTCGATTCGATATGATTTTCTCTCCCAGTCGAGTCGCACCAGTCGTACGTTTAATTGTATGAGACTGCGGTGTATTCCATACGACCGCGATAACGTCTAACGATAAAGAATATAATTGCATCGACGACGTTCTACTGTATCGTTATATTCGTTCTGGTTTAGCAACGGGTTATCGACATGCCACGAAATGCCAGGAAATTTGGAGAAAAATTTCATTACCTGAATGAATACTTTAGAAAAGCACGATGTTGCTATTTTTAAAACGATAAAGTGGTCTTTTTCACGTGCTCGATTTATGTAGTCAGGTTTAGGATAACAACCTAACACTCTTAATGTGGTTATCTTCGCCGAATGAACGCACAGACTTACGTAAGTAATCGCCAAACAGATAATTTCACGTTATATTTAATTTTACGAATCAAATCTAACAAGAGATAAACGCGAATGGTTGTTGATTCAAGCGCCAGAACGCTAAAACCACGTTAATTGTACCACGAGATGCAATAAATCACTCGATATTGCGATAAAATACAGCGATTACCACGAATTACCCATGATTACCACGAATTACCGATAATTATTCAAATTTACCCATTATTACTGCAAAATTACCGAATATTACCATAAATTATGCGTAATTACTGCAAATTACCAATCGAAATCGTATTTATCGAACTGAATGATTCGATGAGTCTTTATATCTAGCCATCATGTGCATATGAAAATCGTCTCAAAATTGCAGTTTTTACGGTAAATTTCTGTTTACTATCCGTAATTTGTAATTACGATAAAGAACGAGATAAAAAAATGCCCAATGAATTATGAATTGTCCACATTCGTTGAAGTCAAAATTCTCATTCAAAATAAAGTTGCTACTTTTAATGCACAAAATTACAGTAATTTACCCTAATTTTGGTAAATTATGGTAATTTACCCCGATTCTGGTAAATTGTGGTAATTTATCCAAATTTTGGTAAATTGCCCTAATTTTGGCAAACTCTAGTAATTTGTTCTGATTCTAACAATTCTGGTAATTTATCCCGGTTTTGCCAAATTCTGGTAAATTCTGGTAATTTATCCTTATTTTTTGGCAAATTCTGGTAATTTGTCCCAATTTTGTCAAATTCTGGTACTTGACTCACATTTTGGAAAATACTAATGATTTGTTCTAATTCTGATAAATTACGGTAATTTACCATAATCCTGGTAAATTGTGACAATTAACCCAAATTTTGGTTAATTCTAGTAATTCATTCAAATTCTGATGAATTTTGGTATTTTACTCTAATTTTGGTAGATTGTGGTAATTATTCCAAATTTTGGTAAATTGTCCCAATTTTGGTAAACTCTGGTAATTTGTTCTAATTCTGACAATTATGGTAATTTATCCAGATTTCGACAAATTCTGGTAAATTCTGATAATTTATCCCGATTTTGGCAAATTCTGGTAATTTGTTCTAATTTTGATAAATTTTGGTATTTTACTCTAATTCTGGTAAATTGTGACAATTAACCCAAATTTTGGTAAATTCTGGTAATTATCCTAAATTTTGATAAATTGCACTAATTTTGACAAACTCTGGTAATTTATCCCGATTTTGACGAATTCTGGTAAATTCTGATACTTTATCCAGATTTGGGCAAATTCTGGTAATTCGTTCTAATTCTGATAAATTTTGGTATTTTACTCTAATTTTGGTAAATTGTGGTAATTATCCCAAATTTTGGTAAATTCTGGGGTAATTCGTATGCAAATATGGTAATTTGAGAAAATTTTCAAATTTCATGATTTTTTGGACCTCTTTCCGTCACTCAACGTCATCTAGAAAATTTTGGACACAATATGCAAAATATCTGATGATTACAATAATTACTGGTGATTTTAGAGAATATCAATAATATGAAATGATCAAGAAATGGTAAACAACCTCACAACATGGTAATTTACCGCAATCACTGAATACTTCGCGGTAAATACGGTAATTTTGAGTAAATAAGGGAAATTTGTGGTAATCACTTCATTTTGTCCAAAATTTGTTAGTTATGTATACTCTCATGATAGAATCATTGAAGGTAAAATGTATAGAAATGACTAATTACCGGTAATAATTTCGTATTTACAACAAAATCGCGGTAAATTACGAAAAACAAGGGTAATTCGGAGTAAAAAACTCATAATTTCCATAGAAATAGTTTGAATTACAGTGTTTTTCGACGAAACGTAAAAATTTCGACGCAACAACGTTATTACAAAACATCGCGAAAAAATTTCGGTTCAACAACTCACCACCCCAATCCACCCATTCCACGGTATAAATTTTTCCGCAAATAAACACGTCTTTTTGGCAAATCGAGCGTACACAAGCCATCATTTCCGATCGATTTAAAAACAAAACAAACAAACCCCGGCCAGGCTGCTGCGAAAAATAAATACAACCATTTTATACGAGCGGTAAGTACGAGTATTTTCGGATTCTTCAATCATTCTCATTCTCCAACCTCACCTCGGTCTGAACGTAACCTTATCGCGTAAATTCTTCGAGCTCTCGCCTGTCACACGCAGATTCGCGCAAAACCGTATAAAATTTCCAACCAGGAGGGACCCGAGTCGGGTACGAGTGAGAGCGAAATACTCCAAAGAAAGTAAACTCATTCACGCATAAAAATGATAATAATACGAATTTGGCATTGAGAAGCGTTTACCGATCGTGAAGGTCTTGCCTTCGGCGACGCGGAGGTGTCGTTAAAAGTGCACGACGCTCGCGAAAAAATCTTCGCCGGTCGTTTTGACATGTATATTTGTCCGGATCGTGATGAAAACATGCGACCGGACGGTGAGAGGGTGAGAAGGAAAGACGGATCGTGTGATTTTATATAAAATAACGATCGTTACGAGCGAAATGAAAAATAAAATAAAAAACGAGCGACTTATTGACGACGACGTCGCGATAAACGTGTCGCCCCGTCGATGACTTAACGTCGCGTCGTCGGTCTTTTGTGAAAATTTTTCATCTCAGAAACAACGCCACGCCGGGGATACTAAATATAAAAATGATTAGGTCGATTATGCAATTAATAATTCGAAATGGGCGACCGAGAAGCAAACAAGAGGGAGAAAAACGACACGACGCCGCCGCCGCGCCGCCATCCACCGTTCAACGCACGAAATTTTTTTATCGTCATCATCACCATCATCATCATCATCATCGTAATCTAGCTCTCTTTTATACACTCCTCTATCTCCATCCTTGTTCGTCGCTCTTTCGCGTATACCCAACTTATATACGAATAAAACTTGGCTCTAGTATATTATTTTATAAGAGAAGAAAACGTTTATGTCATTTTTACAACGCGGCCGAAACTCTCTTCAAACTATAAGACCATGAAATACTTGGCTGGCAACGTTACACGCTTGGCACATTTTTTTCCCTCTCCTCCCTTCTGTTCTTTTTTTTTACCAGCTCTTCGTACCCAACTTCGTCTTTTTTGCTGCTGCTTGTGCCGCAGAAAAGATACTCGGTCGTCCGTTGTCGCTATTTTTTCCCTACAAAAGATTCAACTGCAGAGAATTTTATTCAAGCCTTTTTGCAACCGACTCGGTTCTTTTCTCAGTTCCCAGGGCGATATATTCCAGATAAAGGCAAAGTTTGCAGAAAAAGTCATTCGAAAGAACCTTCAATTTCTTCAAAGTAATAATTTGAAAAAAAAAGATTTTTCAATGAATTTTGAACGAAAAATGCAGGGCCTTTGAGCCAAATTCAGCAGATTTTCGATTAGCAGCATCATTTTGTCAAATGGAAGACTTTTTCAATACATTTAGCACCAGTTAGGTACGCAAATGGTACAATATTCTTTCAAAAATTAGAATATTAGTCATAATTTTGATCAGCATTTCCTTTCTTTCTCCTAAGTCCTCAGATGATGAACAAGATCGATCGATGATCATAAAAATTTCGAATGAAATTTTCCAATAGGGTTGAAACAACCCAACAAGAGCAAAATTATCAATTTTTTTAGCCAACAAACATCCAAACACAATTGTCATAAAACCGATTCTCGCTGACAGTAGGGACAATCATTTCCTATAACATCTCAACGCCACACCTCACCTTCTAAACATCTTAATTACGCAACAAATCGTTAAAAAACATACACAAACCAATACCCATCAAAATTAATCGTTCGATACACCGCGCCTTGTAAATATTTACCATTCGGCTGGTCTCGTCGGGCTCGCGAATCTACCACACATTCGCACAAGCCCTACACGTCTCAGCTCACATCTGCGCTATCGCCAATTCGCACACCGACATAAATCACACCGGGAACCCCATCAAACTACGTATCGACCCCTTCAGCAATGCCACCGACCCACAATCTGCAGTCTGCACAGATCCGCCCAAAGCCAAAGGTACCTGCATCGATATAAGGTCGCAATGATGGCGCGAATAGAACGACACGACATAACACCATCATAAGAGAGGTTAACGAACCTCGATTATACGAGCAGCATTTCGAGACGCCATCGGCGATTACGTTACCGATGGCGATGGCTATTCTCGGTACGAGTATATGACCAAGGCGACGTATCCAATCCATTCCATTCCATTCACCGATGCGATTGTGTGCGAGTGTACGTATCCGTTCGTCCTCCTGGGTCCAGTCCACTGTCCAGTGTCCAGCTCGTGCATGTGCACGTTTGCACGTCCTTTCTCTGGCTCTGGTCGTCGGTCGGCGTGGCATGGCGGAGACGTAATCGAGAAGAGGAAACGCGCCAACACACCGCAGAGATCGCCAACCTAATATACGAGCCGAGTACATACAATTGACACGTCTACGTGCACGTATAATACTCGCATAGATTCGTATGTACGATTACACACACTTATACACGTCATGCGGCTGTGTGGTGTGCTCTGTACTCTAGGTACGACCGAATGCACCGCGTCTATGTAGTGGACATAACAGCGACGAGCTAAATTAACGTCGTCGTCGTTGACGACGTCTTGTGTCTCTCTCTGTCCATATTTCCTCTTCTCTTCCTTCCCTCGTGGCTTTGGTCAGCAGCAGGTATATATAAGAAGCGCGCGTGTACGAGTACATATGCATTATTGTATCGTCCAAGTACTTTGATCTCTGTTTTTAAATACATACAGGATACACACACAAGTAAACAACCACGTAGGTACACACCAGATTACGACCATCATTGTATTGCTCGTCGTACAGAGACATAAACGTATCTATATGAACGTACATCGACATCAAACCCATCGAAACAGACTTAGGAGGCAACGCAGGGACACGCAGGCCATAAAAAGACGCAGCTTATAGACAGACGTCTAATCCATATTGAAAACCGTATGCTAAGTATTCGCATCCATAACGAACCATATCTCTAGAATCTGCTGTTTGCAATTGCAGACCACAGAGCTCATGTCACCTTGACATGCGCCCATTTATACGTATCACAAATACCACGATGGGATCCTCTGTCTCTATGGTACGATGCAGCGCAGCCAGACCATAATAAAACGTAAAATACGACTACACATGCCGTACGATCGACGATGGTGCAACATAGACCAGGCCACCCGCCTCCAACGTCGATTCCAGAACACCTTTACCAAGAGGACATCGCAAGGAGACGTCATCTCTCGTCTGCATAATATGTGCAATGTGTTGGTGCATCGAATCGAACGGTTATTATAATTCCACATATTCGCCAGCTCGACCACCATCTTGAACAAGGCGCGTTTTCAAGGATCTTTTCGTATAATTCAGTTTCCTTTTTGTTTTTTTTTTCATCGGCGATATGGCGCGGTAAACGAGTAGAGGTGAATTTGCAGCGCAAGTGTCCGCAACATACCGAATGATTTCGGTCTTATTCATCTCGACTCCCTTCACTTCGTGTCACCGCCACCTTCGCAAGTTGCATTCTTCCCGCATGCAACGCCGCTCCGCGGATCTTTTTAATCGTGCTCGAGTCAATTTAAGCATCGTGCATGCAGCCATAGCGAGGTACGGTACGTACGGTCGAACAAAAAAAATTGTAGTATTTTGAAGGCCAAGTGCATCGAGCACAAAGAGAAATCTTCATTAAAAATTACTCCTTCGTTCGGCCCCTCCCCTCCGCTCTGGCCAGCGTTTCTGCGCTTCCCTTCTTCGCACTTCTACGTTTCTAAAGCTAAATTACGATCGAACGATTTGCCAAGAAAAATAAGCTTATACGAAATTTAACGACCCGATTCCATTCCATTCCGCGTACGTTTAAGTTTTCGCTAATTAAGATGTGAAGATAAGGCGACCGAAAAAAAAGAGTAAAAAATGAGAAATATTGGGACGAAATGGGCGAAGGGAGGAGTAACCGAGATGACCTTAACGAGATAACATCGAGATGTGGAAATTGCCCTTGTCCAGGGTTTTCGGAAACGCTCCTCAAAAACTTTCTAAGACGTATTCGTCAATATTTTTGGTAATTTTTACAAATAAAAAGTCTAAGGAGATGGGAGAGGAGGAAAGAGAGCCATATGTGCAAAATTTAATCCCTTTTGAGTAAAAATGGGATTTAGAAATTCAAGATATTGATAAAATATACGATTTTTTTGAAAATCAAAACACTACTTCACGTAATTAAAAAAAAAAAGGAAAAATCAAACATTGAAATAACCTAGTGGCTCGATCGTTCACGAACGATATTATTTACAAATATATCTATCGTTCGCGAACGAAATGATTCACAGATGAATATATCGTTCACGAACGAAATAATTCACGAATGAACCTATCGTTCGCGAACGAAATGATTCACAGATGAATATATCGTTCGCGAACGAAATAATTCACAAATGAACCTATCGTTCGCGAACGAAATGATTCACAAATGAATCGATCATTCGCGAACGAAATTATTCACAAATGAACCTATCGTTCGCGAACGAAATGATTCACAAATGAACCTATCGTTCGCGAACGAAATGATTCAAAATGAATCGATCGTTCGTGAACGAAATGATTCACAAATGAATCGATCGTTCGCGAACGAAATGATTCACAAATGAATCATTTCTCAACAAGTAGTAAAGACTAAAAATTTTCTCAAAATTTGGCTCAATCGTTCACGAACGAACTGCTCATGTTATCGCCCAGTACCCATACTTGACATTTAACAGAAACAGAAATACGTAATTTTAATGTAAACAATACCTAGAACATCATCGACCCAGGGGAAGGCGGCCCGCTGCACCCATGTGCACCATTTTTTAGCCCTTTAAGAAAAATTCTTTTAATTTTTGTTTATTGAAGTGCCTAGTTAATTTTAAATGGATTTTGTTCATAGTTGTGAGGACTATCCATGGCATTTTTTGCTCTCCATGCCTATTGTTTGCCAGTGGCACAACTTACCGTCTGTCACTGCAAGACATCTCTTCCCTTGGAACATTAGTTAGTAATTCCTAAAACGACTCGACGTTGGATACTATACAGTATTTATGCAGCATAGATATACTCAGAATACCTGTTCTTGAAAATGTATCTTTTTTACTTTGGAGTGTTCTCACAGTGGAGTAGGGCAATAGTTTTTCTAGGATATGCCTCTGAGTTTTTTCTACTTTCTTCATTTTTGAGAGCGCCGCACTACTCCGTGCCAAAATTCTGTACCTAATTGCACTTTCCACCAATCCATAATATAATATTCTTTTAACTCCTGTTGGCAATAAGTTTTGAAGATATGAGAACTGGACGAGGTACGATTTCAATTTTTTATTCAGACTGAAAAATTGTTCATTCCACAGTAATTTGAAATTTAGGGTAATTCCGAGATAATTTCATTCTCTCAAAATCAGGTCAATTCCAAGTTACTAAACAGAAAAATAATTTTTTTAACGATCTTCTTTCTTTCATCTTCAAATTCAGTAATCTGCATTTGGAAAAAAGAATCGATTTCCAAAATCTTCACCGTTCAAAACACCAAACCCCCTCAAAACACCCTCTTCCCACCTCAAATCCTCTCCAACCCGGTCACCAAGCCTCTAGAATCCCCATCCCACCACCCTCAATCATCCTACCACCCCCTCACATTTCCGATCCGAACCTCACATCAGCACGACGACGCAAAAACCTTGCAAATCCACCATAATAATCACCTTGGTCGCCATCCGGTCAACTCTCAACAAGTGGAAAATTTCCGGACACGACTTCCTAGAATTTTCCTTCCTCGCCGCAACAAAGTTCTTGTCTGTCTGGCTCTGGCGCTGGCTGCGCCGCGCCGATCTCATACAGTTTTTTATTCAAATCTGGCTGCTGCGACCGGAATGCAATTTTTTCTACAAATTTTCCTTCTCGTATAGTTCGAAACCGCGACCGAACTGAAACTGGTTTGCGCGAATGAATTACCTCGGAATACCAGTTCGCATTATCGGCTGATGGCAGCGCGGTCGCAGTCGCAGGTGGCTCTATGGCGTGGGTCGGTGGAACAAGTCGGATAAGAGGGGAGGTGGGGCGACTAGGTACTTGGTTCGAGATCGAGACATAGAGCTATACGGTAATACGTAACTTCAAAACAATACAATCCGTTCACGTTCGCTTATATTAATCAGACGACGATGTAGTACGTGTTATTTATGGATGTATACAAACGACCTATGGCTATAGCAGTTGTGGAGGGACGAGAGGTACACACGCGACGATATGCATCCCGGTGAGAGAGATGGAAAACGATCGCGATAGTCGAAGCGAGACAGCATCACGACCAAGACGACGTGACGAGCTGCGGAGAAACAGAGACAGACACACAGACCGCGATCAAGATGGAAAAGACAGACAGAATACCACATCGATTGCATAATGGGACGCGGCTCAGCTCGGCATGGCACGACTTCAGTCGCGAACACGGCTCGATATCTGAAGCAAAGCACGCGGGACGATGAGAGGAGGCAATACGATGCATCGATGGTGAAGCCGGAGGCTGCAGTACGGTAGAGGTACATAAGACGACCGAAGTACAATGGGAGTAGATGTAAGAAGAAGAAACCTGCAACCGTATAGTCTTCCATGATATCGCCAAGTCTCCGATTCGAGTCTCGAAGACGAGCAAATAAACAAGGTCGACGGTACGTTCGACGACGCGACGTGGTTGCTGATGCTGCACTTATGTCTGCGTCCGCGCTTCGTCATCTAGCTTATCGCTCGTGCTGGGATTTACTCTCTCGCTCTCTCCATCTCGGTTTTATTTTATGCTGAGTACGGCGTAGCAACAGCATAAGTCCATCCTACGACGTAAATAGTAAATATAGATTTTGCATCGTCAGCGTAATACGTGCACGAGTACGTAGGACGCGAATAAATCGGGGTCGTTGTAGTTTGAGTTCAGGCTCAGGCTCGGCCATCGGTTTCGGATCCAATGTGCGGACCGTAACCGTTAAACGTATCGAACTGATTGCTTCCCATGCAAGAGGTGCGGCCGGCTAACGTAGCTGAAAGTTCTATCGGTAATTACCGCAAGGCCGTTCACCAAAAACGGACTTGGGCCGATGACGGCGGCGATGTCGATGGCGTTCGCAACCAGGAAGATTATAATAGCTATATCGCTATCGCCATCACCATCGCCATCCTATGTAATGGGTACTCTTCACCTTCGCGAGTGCGTACGACGACATTCGTTGCGTATGCTATGCTATACGTTTCCTACTTTTATAACCGGCGTATAAGATTTACCTGCTAGATGGGTTAAGTATACGTACACTGTATAGCTACAGAGTACAGGTACAATACATATAAAGAGGTACGCGAATTAAGTGTTTGTATAATTACACGCTAGGTTATCGTGCGTGCCCTCGTCAGGTTTATAACCCCTTGACGATCCGACCACATGAACGAATTGATTCAACGAGTTTGAAAAAACGAAAGATAAAACTCTCGACGATGGTGTTGCCACGAATTCGATTGGATTTCTTGATTTTATGGAAGCATACCTCATTCTCTCTGTCCCCTCTCCTTCCACAGCGACCAAAGTCAATAAAAAAACTTAATTTTTCTTTCTATTTAAAAATTTCGTAAAACACTCCCCTGTAATTTTTCAAGGCCAAAAAAGGCAGGTGAAAAATTCACCAAAAAAAACAGTGAAAATCAACAAAAAAATATTAGTGAACTGAAAAAGGTAACAAAATTCAGTAAAAATGGTAATGAAATTCACCATAAAAGTGGCCAAATTCATCAAAAAGGGTAGTAAAATCCTACAAAAAAAAGTAACAAAATTCACCAAAAATGGTAGCGAAATTCACCAAAAACGGTAGTGAAATTCTACCAAAACAAATTATATTGAAATTCATCAAAAAGATGACAAAATTCACCAAAAAGGGTGATAAAATTCTACCCAAAAAAAGGTAACAAAATTCACCAAAAAGGGTAGTGAAATTCGCCAAAAAAATAGCAAAAGCCGTCAAACAGGGTAGAAAAATTCTACAAAAAAAAGATAACAAAATTCACCAAATAGGTAGCAAAATCTACCAAAAAGAGTAGTGAAATTCTGCCAAAAAATGGCAACAAAAGTAGTGAAATTCACGGGAACGGTAGCAAAATTCACCAAAAAGGGTAGTGAAATTCTACAAAAAAGGTAACAAAATTCATGAAAAAGGTAGCAGAAGTCACCAAAAAGTGTATTAAAATTCTACAAAAAAAAGGTAACAAAAGTCACGAAAAATGGTAGTGAAATTCACCAAAAAGGTGGAAAAATTCACCAAAAGGATCAATTTGCCCCAAAATTGATTTTGGATATTGATATATAGCGACTTGCAAAATTACGAAAAAAAAAAAATATAGAGCATTCAACGTTCCAAAAAAATTGTATTAGGTGGTGAGAGGGTGCGGGAGGGGGATGAAAAGCCAAAGTTGAAACAATTTTACAACAATAAAGAAGTCCTACGCAATCTAAAATCATCAACAAGAATATTTTCCCATTTTCAACAAAATACGTGCTGACTCAAAATCGTTATTTGATCAATTTTTGATCGATATCGCTCATTCGATCGATATAAGATTGACGAAAATGTAATAAAATTTCACAATTATTGTTCTTCGGTGAAGTTCGAGGAAATATCCAACGTCGCAAATAAAAAATATCAACAGCAATTAATCAAAATACAGTAAAAATTATCAAAATCGTTATCATAGTAAAAATGAAAAAATTACTGATAATGTCGCTAAAATTTCATTAAGTTATAATGAGTGCCACACTAAGACAAGAGAAAAATTGCAAAATTCACCGAATTATACGTTAAATTCTTCAGAATTGTGGTAAAAATCATTGAAACTTCAAAAAAATTGTCCAAAACATAAGGAAAATTATTAAAAATTTCATAAAATTTAGTGGAAAATTCAAAAAAAACATTTAAATATTTTTAAAGTAGACAAATATTGGTAATTTTTTTTTAAATTACAGAAACGTTACAAAAAACAACTAAAATGTTGGAAAATTTCAAAAAAATTGTTAAAACGCTCATAACATTAATAAAAAATACTCAAATGTTAGACAATAAATATACAAAATTTTGAAAATTTCGTAAAATTGGCGTAAAAATCATAAAAACCCAAACACCATCAAAATATCATAAAATTTAGTAAAAAAAAAATTATATCCTATGCTAAATGTTGGAAAAATCGTTTGAAAATGTGTCAAAATTTCATAAAATTTTACGAAAGTCAATGGAAGTATCGCGCATTGAACAAATATGACTCTACATTTCAATTTTTACGATATTTTGAGCAAATTTTGTTCATTTTTGTTCATTTTTTACGACATTTTGAACGTTTTTTTGAACCATTTCATGCAATTTTTCGCGACTTCGCGTCATTTTAACAACTTTTTTCGAAGATTTCTATGAATTTTCTGCAATTTTTGTAACACTTCGTTTGCACTGATTTGACAATTCTTCTAAGATTTTTACGACTTTCGACTTTTCAACGTTTTTTTTTTTTTTAGATCATTTCTGATTATTTGTACGTGATTTATAAAGTTTTTCGGAACTTTTCGCACAATTTTCACGACATTTTTAACATTTTTTTGATAATTTTCGTGCAATTTTCATGCCATTTGCGCTGATTTAACAACTTTTCCGGAGATTTTTACGATTTTTCAATGTTTTTTAGAACATTTTAGACAATTTTTCCATTTTCATCGTTTTTTTGAACGATTTTATGCCATTTTTCAAAATATTCGCGTGTCAATTTAACAATTTTTTCAACCATTTTTTTATGACATTTTCAACTGTTTTTGTATGATTTTCACGACGAAATAGGTTTTTAAACTAATTCCACCATCTTTTCAGAGTATTTCAAGCCATTCAACACTTATTTTTGAAGGTTTTATACAATTTTTATGATATTTAAATAATTTTACCTACTACATTTTAAAAATACATTTTACAAAAATTTTCAAAAATTACTTCAATCTAAAAAAATTTTCATTTTTACAATAAAATACTCAAATTTTGATCAGAATTTACCTATAAATCAGAATTGTTCAAATTTTCATCAATTTTTCTTCCAAAATGATCAAAATAATCAGCTCAAAAACGTGAAAATTTGGAAAGAAAAATTCAACCGACGAAATAATTCGATCAAACTTTACTTCCGCCATAAATTCAAATTGACATCGCATCATCCTTCACCTCTCCCCACCCCCACACTGCTCGCTACACGACAATTCCATTTCCACGCGATACATCTGGCGAACATTTCCCTTTTCAACACGTCCGCATACATATTTCCAACGATAACGAAAGAAAATTTGCCAAAAGAAAAAAAAACAAATCGCCATTTAAATCCGACCCGTATTACACTCGTACGTTCGACGTATATCATCCGACTCGAATCTAATTGTCATTTTATATCAATTTTACACGCTATAAGCTCTAATCGCTATATCGATCGACGACAGATCGATCGTAAAATATCAGCTACCACCGAAAATGATAATAAAGAGGAAAAAAACCCTAATTAATTCGTCGTCGTCGTCGTCGACGCTGTCGTCGTAATTCTTTAAACACGCTAATCGATACTTGAACGATGCACGATGACAAGAGAGCAAATTGTATACGGCGATAAAATCATCACTATCGTTTGATGATACCATTATACCATTAAATAACTCGTTTTCGTCGTATCGTTTTTCTAGCTTAGGTTTCGTACACTTTGATACACATATACATATAGACATACCTACACTAATGCTATTCTCTCGTATACACAGACACACGTACGAGTATGTACGAATATCTAAGTATATGTACAACATGTATGTAGATGAACCTACGTAAATACACGTACATTATAGTCATTCAACCTGCAAGTTTTCGGCTGGCGAACACGACGACGACGTCGGTCCGTACGAGAATGGCAATGGGTAGGAAAGAAAGGTGATACTTTACGATTATGTCTGTACATTTATAATATACACGTCAATTACGCTGACAATAACGATCGTTGGCGTAATTACTCGCGTATATTCGCCAACTGTCTTGTCTTGATCCGGGGGTTCGGGGCAAGCGAGGTGAATCGGTTCGAAGCTCGTGTTAATTATATCTCGCGTCTACTCAGCGATGGATACGCGATATAAAGGGTAGCCCACGTAGAAGGTCGATGGTTTCGAGAATGAAAAAAAAAAAATTGAGGGCAAAAATCTCGTAAACTAAGCTCCCTAGAAAAAAACTAATCGAGCAGGGCAGAAAGAGAATTTCAAGCTCTACAATTTTGGAATTTCAGCATTTTTCTCGTAGGAGACTTAATTTGGCCAGAAAATTCATACTTTTTTTGTGGAAACTTTAGCCCAAATACAAAGTCGATGGTTTTGAAAATGAAAGAAAAATTGCCATGCACGTGGATTTACTGACCAAACTAAGGGACCTACGAAAAAAATTCCAAGAGTCGAAATTATAGAGCTTGAAATTCCCTTTCTGCTGAGTTTTTTTCAAAGGCTTATAGTGTAAGCTTTTTTTTGAACACGAGTTGGCAGTGGTTTTTCTTCTAGTATGAGCCAAAAAAAAAAATTGGAAAGAAATCCATCAAAAATTGCTCTTGGGGCAAGCAGAAAGCTGTTTTAGGAGTCGAAACACCCCTATTTATGTACATGAAGGGGTAGGGGTATGTTCGGTGTCATGCCCATATAATTTAGCCCTCCTGAACTCGAATCAATCATTACTTTCCCGGTTGAAAGTAGAGAAGTGACACAATCGTGAAGTTAGTGTCACAGAAAATGGCCAATTTTTGTAAAAATTTATACGTTCCAATCTTCTGAGAAGAATAAGTTCTGACCACTGCAAAATAGGAAAAAAATTTCAGAATAAAAAATGATGAATTTTTAATACTCTACAACTTTTGTTTCAAGCTTTTTGTCCTATCGTGATTTTTTACAGCAACGTAATTTTTTTTGGGACACCAGGGTGAAAAAAATTTCTAAATCAAACGATACGAAAAAAAGTTTCGAATAAAAGTTGTAGAACGTTGAAAATCAGTCATTTTTTATTCCATAATTTTTTTTCTAACTTGAAGTGAGGACGAGCTGTTCTTCTGAAAATGAAAAAATCTGTAAAATTCTCTACTTGCTATCCAGGAACTAACTTCAAATTTGAGTTTAAGAGGTTCGAATGAGGTTACAAAAAGGTCTCATACCCTAATCGATTAAAAGTATAAGAGTTAGAAAATTAGAAATCGCGATTTAATGTCAATTTAAGCAAAAATTGGGAATTTTATGCTGAGCAAATTCAACGATTTCGAGAATTTCCTACTTAACTGGAAGCTAACTTCGAAATCGGGTTCGGGAGGTTCGAATTTTAATGCAGGCATGTTTTTTGACTCAATTCGTCACCCTTACAGGGCCCAAAAAACGGAAAATTGTGATTTTACTTTTATTTTTACAAAAATTCATCATTTTCTGCGACACAAATTTCACCACTGTGCTATTTTGGTGCTTTCAATCGGGAAAGCAATGTCAGATTTGAGTTCAGAAGGGTGGAATTATATGAAAATGATACCAAACATACCTCTACCCCTCCCTGCGTAGAAATAAGGGTGTTTTCACCCCTAAAACCACCCCCGGCTCGCACTTTGAGGGAAATTTTTGATGGTCCTCTTTCCCAAAAATTTCTTTTGGTTCATACTAAATAGGAAAATCAACAAGTCAGCTGGTATGGGCTAAATTTCTTATAAACGTGGATTTTCTGGTCAAACTAAGGGTGCTACGAAAAAAATGTAAGGGATGAAAATTGTAGAGCTTGAAA
>FIZU01008531.1:0-12836 GCA_900064475.1 Pseudococcus longispinus
GAAACCTATGTGAGTGATTGATTGAGCTCATTACGTCATTCAAAATTCAACCAATCAATTGCGAGCAGAGGGCCAATGATCAGCGCCTCTACAGGACTGTGATATTTAATTTTTTTTGTTGTTTGTACGCTTTTTCTGAACAAGATCTGCAAATGAATCTTCGTTCCTAATCTTGGATTGCAAAAGACTAATTTTTGGCTTTAAATGATCATTAATTGTGTTCCTCCTTTATTTGATGTTTGGTTTGCATCTTTGCAATAGGGCCACTTTTTTAAGGGAATTGGACAATTTCTGAAACGCAGTTGTCCTGCACTGATTGAAAAAGTGCCCCTTTGACTGACGCTTAAGTGTTATTAAAATGATTTTCGTAACGGAATTTCGTGATTTTTTCACGAGTTAGGTCCCTCGTAGTGAAAGCATATTCTATGCTAAAATTATGAGAATCTTGGAAAATTTTGTTAAAATTCTCGAAATTGCCATAAAAATCAGTAATAACATTTTATAAATGGTATAAAAAATCATAAAAAGTGTCGAAAATCTCATAAAAATTATTTGAAATATGAATAAAAACGAAAAAAGAAAATCATTAAAATTGCCGAAAATGTGGTTTTACCCAATTGAAAAAAATTTCCCTCGAAGAAAACCTTGAATAAAAAATTTCGAATAATTATTCTTGAAAATGTGGGAAAAAATCTCAAAATTTGGTATTTTCTGTAAGAAGGTCATTCTCAATAAAAATAAAATAAGTGGTGATATTTCAAGAAAAATTGAGAAAAAATGAACTTTGAGGAGAGAACTATGAAAAAATAATCTGATGATTTTTTGGCAGGCATGATGAAGAAAAAAGAATTTCGAATTATGATTTTTCAGAGAAAATTGGTTTTTCAGGAAATAAACTATATTTCACTTGAAAAAATTCAGAAATGCATAATTTTAGAATTTTTACCCTTGAACTTCGGTGTTATATAATTTCCCAATTTTCGTTTCAAAATGCAACGATAAAATAATTTCATGATAAACTTAGAAAAATATTGAGTAATACCTTACCAGAAAATTTTTAAAAAGTAATCAAGATTTGGTAAAATCTTTAGTTGACTTGAAAATTTAGTAACTTTTGCCCCTCAGTATATCGGGTGTTCCAGTAGTAGTGCGCCGCTTTCAAACCAGTGATGCAGCTACCCAAACTACGTGAGTGTATGTATGTTTGCCGACCCCAGAATTCAAACTGGTAGATGTTTCAAAACGTTGTAACTCCGCTGATAATATAGATAGGCAGAATTTTTTTGATACTTTTTTCTAGAACTTTTCAAGTTCGATCAAATGAGTTATATGAATGTTTTGCCTAATTCTAAATTTGAAGGTGCTATCTATAATAATTTGAAAATTTGTAGACTTTATAACTCCTTCCATTTGCAAGTTAGGCAAAACTTGCAAGAGACCTTTTTGATAGAGTTTTTTATGTACTACAAACTCAATCATACGCATATTTTGTCTAACTCCAAAATTGAAGGAGTTACAAGCATTTGAAACATGAAAAATGACATAGCCGTTTTAGAACTTGAAAAAAATTAGATATTTTAATTCATCTTGAAAAGCCTATAAAATGTAACAGAAAAAATTGTCTTATTTTTACCTGATATCAATATTGAAGGAGATACCTACCTGCAAAGGTTAATAAATTTTTAAATCTTTTAGGGTATCTCCTTCCCATTAAGTTACGTTTCTGCCAACAAAAAAAACCTCACAGCCAATTATGCAATCACATCTGTACGTACCTTACCTACTTATGATTCATACACCAAAACCCATTTGTTCGGAATCAAAATGCACTCGGGTATTATTTCCACACAGCACGAGTATTTATTGTTTTTGTTAGAGCTTTGCTTTCGCCAAGTTTAAGTATATAGTTGATCGGTAACATACCGTACGCCAGAACGAATACGCGTAAAAATTACAGCCCCGGTTCGAGGTTTATTTTACTTTATTCGCGAATGAACCATTCGGTTTAAAGAAACATCCAACTATACGGCTACCTACCTACCTTTTATAAATCTCTACATCAAAACGCCATTAATCCGTATCCTTATATTATACCTTTCGTCCACCTGATTCGAATATTAACAACACCTATGTGATATACCTAGGCCCTACGTATCCTATATCAGCTACCTGCTTCATTTTCAAAAAAAAAAAAGGGGCTTCTCAAATACGGCACAACTAATTTTCAGTTTTTATACGTACGAATATTTGATCTCTTTCGTACTTACGCCATCGAAATACCCGAATACGTAATTTCTCTCCAGATAGGTGACGTAAAAAACCCGAAGAATAAAAAATTGCGACAAAAAAACGTGAAAATGTTGCTTCTTTCAATAATTCGCCATGTATACTTATATTTGAAATGCTGAATGTAATCTATCTGCGGTTGTCATTGTTGAACATCTTGTCCGCCGCGTAATTTGGTAAACAATTCACATCGTGTATGTTATAGTTGTACGTATTCGTATATAACACGAAAACAATATTCGTTCGTGTGCGTTTTTGAAGTTGATAAAACGAAAAATCACCGCGTTACGTTTGTCACGCTGGTAGGCAAACAAAACCTAGAATGCCGAGTCGAGTCGCAGTCTTCTTCTTCATTCTTCATTTTCTGGCAGCAACGCATTCGGAATAGAATAGACGTTTCGCGAATATACGAGTACGAGTATATACGTACGTAGACGTACCTATTTCTCTATACTTCGGTACAAATACGCGCATACCTCCTTCTTTACAGAAAGTTTTACGTACTGCGAAGTTGGCGAG
This sequence comes from Pseudococcus longispinus, assembly GCA_900064475.1. Classification (NCBI taxonomy): domain Eukaryota; kingdom Metazoa; phylum Arthropoda; class Insecta; order Hemiptera; family Pseudococcidae; genus Pseudococcus; species Pseudococcus longispinus. The sequence continues at coordinate 2,806 of FIZU01008531.1, forward strand.
CGAGGGTACAATATGCGTACGCTACACATATCGTATACCTATATTATACGTAGAGGTATAAAGCCTACCTACAATATACGACACTTGATATTAAATTACGAAAAATCTGTCTCGTAGAACGGATATCCGTTGACGTGTGAATAATTTCACTTATTCGCGATATACTTTAGGTACCTAGACCTACGTACTCATGGAATGGTAAAAAGCACGTTAAGGTGCGGCGCCTGGCCTCGTGCTGGCCCCAACGAGCGCGTGCGAATAAATATATTTTTATGTCACTAAACGAGCATTCAAATAACAAAAACAAAAATACGACACTACATTTCGTATATATACGTATAATTTTCACCTGGCGCTATAAATTAAAGAAATACTTACTGCCTTCTTCCGTTTTTTAATAACAAAAGACTCGCGTTGGTACTCGAGTTTTTTTTTTCCTTCTTCTTCTTCTTTTTCTTCTACTTCGTTGTACCTATATAAGCGCGTCTCTTTGAAGAAATATATACTTTCGCGCGCCAAAAATGTACACTGCGAAGTTTCGTATATACGAACAGTATACGTATAAGTTGGTTGTAAAAAAGGAAATAATTTTCGAAGCAGTAGAAAAAGGCCAAGAGATCGCAACCTCGGTCGCGCTGCGACACGCGTAACGTAATGTACTCTTATTCGTACCTGGATAGAGGAAATAATACGACGAAAATCGTTTAATTTTATGAAAACCGTGTAACAATTTGTTTTGGATTTTCATTTTTGCGCTTATTATATGAATTATTTATGAAAATCGCGTGCTGGATGGGTAGTTAGTGTAGCGAAGATTTCGCGAAATTTGGATGCGAACGGATACCACAGTAAGGGCGTTGGATAGATGTGTTATCTATTTCTAAAATTTAAGGGGTTGGGTCCTTTTAAAAAAATCGGGTCGATGCATATTTTTATTGTGGGAATGGGTAGTACTTCAAAAATTGAATAAAGAATTTTAGCATTAGGTACGTTTTGTACTCGCAAAATTTTATTACCTAGGAAGAATTTTTGGATTTAGAAAATTTCAGATTGTATGCCTAAGTGTTTCAAACATTGTAAAAAGTGTAAAAATGTTCACGATGTTTTAAAATATGATTAGATCGGTCGAAAAATCTAAAAAATTCTCAATTTTATGAATTAGGTACCTACCTAATGTGTTTTCAATGAGAACCGTGTATTGTTGAAATCAATATGAAGAGATGAGAAGATGATGTAGGGAGGGAAAAGAGTATTTAAATTCGAAACTGGATGGGCAAAATGTGATCTCAAAAAAAATAGATCCTCTCTTCAAGCGGACATATTTATTGGTACATGAATATGTCTTTTTAAAATTCATAAGTTTTCAAAAGTCTTAACAAAAATCCCTGGCACATCCATACTATCCATGAAAATATGAAACATTTTTGCTCATTGCATTTTTCAAGTCTATAAAGTCGTGATACTTCGAAATTTTCTTGAAATTTTCCAAATCCAAAAAGTCTTTTGAATTTTGAAAAATTTTCCAATTTCGAAAAAGTCAGATAAAATATCTAAAAGTCATTGTAACGGATTTTCGTCAGCGAATTTTGTACTGGAATTTTAGAAAAAAATTCGAAAATCAATTCCAATTACAAAAAGTGAATAGAAATCTGAAAATTTTTCCAAATTCAAAAAAGTCTTGAACTTTTTAAATTCCAAAAAAGTCCAAAAAAAGTCTGAAAGTCAATTTTTTAAGCTAAAAAAATTTTAATTGTTTGTCTGACAAAATGTCACCATTATCTTATCTCTGAAAATTTTCAAGTTCTAAAAGTCAATGGAAATCTGAAAATTTTTCCAAATTCAAAAAAGTCTTGAATTTTTCAAAACTAAGAAGTTTGCCTGACAAAAAATCGGAAAGTTACCCTGATGATTTCTTAAATTTTCTTAATTCAAAAAGTCTAAATTATTTGCCTGACAAAATGTCCAAGAGTCAGCATTGCTCCGAAAATTTTCCAAAACCAAAAAGTCAATGAAAATTTTGAAATTTTTCAAATTTCAAAAAAGTACAAAAAAAGTCTGAAAGTCAATTTTTTAAGCTGAAAAAATTTAAATTGTTTGTCTGACAAAATGTCTAAAAGTCACCATTATCTCATCTCTAAAAATTTTCAAGTTCTAAAAGTCAATGGAAATCTGAAGCAAGTTAAAAATAGTCTCACAAAATGTCTGAAACTCAGCGTTAGGTAACAAGTCGTCTGACAATATTCTGATTTGAACTTTTCTTGAAATTTTTTAAGTTCATAAAGTTGAAATTTTCCGAGTTGAAAAAAGTCTGACAAAATGTTTAAAAGTCAGTGTGGAGGAATTTTGTGTAATTTTTTATAGGTTTGGTCATCGCAAAAACATATCCTACGTTAATACAGGATTGCCTACATGGAAGGTCGATGATTTTTAAAACCAAAAACTTTATTTGAAACGTGGCTTTTCTGGCCAAACTAAAAGTTTTACAAAAAAATGTTACACGAAAAATTGTAGAGCTTAAAATTTTATTGCTGCAGTAAGCGATTGATTTTTTTTTAGGAGGCTTAGTTTCCAAGATTTTTGCAGTCCAAGTTCAAAATTTGATATGAATTTTTTACATTACAAACTTGATTACCAAAATCTCAGAAACCAAGTCTCTTAGAAAAAAAACACACGCCTACTTCAAAAAGAAAATTTCAAACTTTACAATTTTTAATCTCAGAATTTTTTTATAGGAACTTTAGTTTGGCCAGAAAATTCATGTTCATGGTAAATTTAACACATAAACAATCTTTGTAGATGGACCAAATTTCCCATTAACATAGACTTTCTGGCCAAAACAAGGGTCCTATGAAAAAAAATGCTAAGATTCAAAATTGTAAAATCTTACAAATGAGTGCATTCTTCGTTCTTTTCCACTCTTTTTGTAAGAGAGTGCACTCCCCTGGTTCAAAAAAAAATCACGAAAATCTTGAAAAAAGTAAAAATTGAAATTCTAACAGTTTTTACGAGATTTTTGACAATTATTATGATTTTTTTCTATTTCTACGATTTTTTATCAATTTGTATGGCAATTTCAATAATCCATTAGCACATTTAAAATTTTTTAAAAATTACAAATTCTGTTAACAATTTTTTGTGATTTTAAATCAAATCAGATGTAATACGTCATCTTTGATCAAAGTGCATCTAGAATATTAATCTATAATAAAAATATTTTATCAAAAAGCAAGATTCTCATTTTTTTCACTACTTTTATGAATTTTTTAAAACTGAACCGTGATCGTGATTTTTTTGAGGGATGATTTTCCCCTTTTTAGTAAGAAATTTTACGAGTTTCATTTTCATCATTAGAGCATTAGATTAATGTGCAAATTTCGCTAATGATAAGAGTTATAACTCATGAAGTAGTCGTCAAATATAAGTTTTCTTGAAAAATCGCAAGAACTATTATCTTATTACAGAAAATGTTACAATCAACAATTTTCGTCATCAGCATTTTTTATGAAAACTGCATTTTGAACCAATTCAATTTTAGCTCCGTACTTGCATTTTTGATATTTGAGAGGAATTCGAAAATCACAAATTATTTTTCTGAATTAAAATTGTAAAAAAAAAATGTTGACCTTGGTATTATTTCTTAAGTAAAATGACCACAGGTGGACTGAAAAGGCGAGTAAAAGACTGGGTTTCCTCTGCCCATATTTGAAATTTTTCAGTTTGAGTCAGAAAAATTTGGTTTTAGTCGGAGAAACTGCAATTCGTCCTGAAAAACTTGGATTTTTGAGTCGAAAAATCATGTTACGAGTCGAGATCTCATCACTTGAATCGGGAAATTGTAATAATTCATCTAGCCAAATTATTTTAGCTTGCAGGAAATTCAACTTACAAGTCGGAAAAATTGTGATTGAGAGAAAAAATTTTTCTGGCTGAAATCACAATTTCGTCGACTGAAGTACTTGAACCTATTTTTTTCTACTTCCAACATCTATCCAGTGACGTATTTAGGGGCGTTGTCTGAAGGATCTGTGCCGACCCCCGCTTCTCTTGACGATTGAAATGTTTGGAAAAAATTATGAGATTTTAGTTTTTGGATGCCCTCGCTTCGCTCGGGATTAGGTGATACAAATACTCGTATTTACTCATTTTACCAAAATTACTTATTAATTTTTTTGAGTCAGACAATTTTACAAAAACGAGTGAAAAATTTTGAAATATTTTCCCCTTCAATATTCCAACTTCAGTACGTCATTGAAAAAAAAAAAACATATTTCAGTTCAAGTATATGCGTAGGTGCCTAGACAGTAAATACATGATAATTAGATAATATTTCGCCGAATAAAATTCGTAAACATTCTTTCTTAAAAAAAAAAGAAAATGCCTCAAAACTTGCCAACTCAATGCATACAAGTTGAAAGCTTTCAAAAACTTATGTATTCTTGAGAACTTATCTCGCAGCGTATAAGTACATATAACGGTTTACCAATTCCGGATAAGCAATTTAAACGAAACTTAAAACGTAATACTCGGCACGTGCCTAATCGTTCTTACTGCATATACAAAATTAAGAAGTACATAAACGAGAGAGAGATAATTTTAAGTTACAAGTTTAACCGCCACGATATGTTATGCAATTTCACATTTTATCTATTAAAACTCTAATACCTATCATATGTTTAAGTTGGCGAGGAGATTTTGATAAACAAAATACATATTGCATTAATGTAAAGTACCTATACCGTCTTCGAAGGAGGTATATGCGAATTTTTGCATATCTCGGCGCGATATTCGCCTCGGTCTTGGTCCAAAAACCCATCTTAAACGTTGGAATAAGTAAGCAAAAATTCGAAAATCGGCGACGAAAGGGAAAATTTACCGAGTAATTTACGCAATCGAGCGAGAATCGCTAATTTTCGCCAACTAAATGAATCCCGCGAAGAAAATAAATTTTTAATGCGGTAAAAATATTTGCGAACGCGCGGAGACACAAAAACTGTTAATTATTCCGTTGAGCATCATTTTTACTTCATTATTAAAGTTACACGCTTAACTAGATGAGAGGTTAAAATACTGCTCTAAACGTTGTATTGTTTCAACGTTAAAAGCCTCGTTCACACTGGAGTAATACTCGCGAAAAGGCTCGGCGGTATTGCTCGTGTTCTCGTATCATTTTTATATTAATGTGGTTTTTTAGCAGATATTTTTTTCGTTTTGAAATTGAAACATTTACTTTGGAATTATTCGAGTATCGATGGTTTCTTTTTGCTAATATCTTTAATTGTGGGGTTATTCGGCGGTAATATTAAATTGTTTTTTGTTTTAAAAACAACGCTCGCAAAATAAACACTTATTTGTCGTTTTTTAATTATTCATTTTTCAAAGTAGATAGGTAGTTGGATACATTTACTTACTTTTGTTTTTAAATATGAAATTGGATGTTAAGTAGGTACTTATTAATTCGAGCTTATAATATTAATGATGAAAAATGACGATGGATATTTTAATTGCCAAATTATTGAAATTAGTTCATTATAAGAACTTTATTCTATACCCTAAGAAAATTCCATTCGTTCAATGTTCAGACCCATACGAAGCTTGAATTTTGAATAGGTATTTGAAGAAGAAAAATATATTTATGCACATTTTTCAGTTTGTATGAAACTCATATGGTTTCTTGATGCTTCATATGTACTTATGTATCTATGTTACAGTACCTGCGAATCAGTTGATTATATACGATGTATCGGGTCACGAATTATCAGATATTGCGGGACCAATGAAAGAAGGATCCGATTTAGTGCTGATTTGCGAAGTACGAGGAGGTAAGAATGTTTTAATGTTTCATATCTATTTACTTGTATTATACAGGGTGTATCAGTTTAGAAGTAAGACCTTCAAACCAGTACTATGCAACTTATAGTGAGTCGGTGTATGTATTTTTGCCTATCCTCCGCACTGCAGAGGCAGAGTCATTCTCAATGATTGTGGCTGAGCATTTTCAACCTTGGACTTATCGACAACCACGATAAGTTTAGAGGTAGAGAGTTGCGATTTGCAGCACCGAACACTGGACCGCGAATTTCATCTTGAATTTTTTGAAGGGGTTGGTCATTTTTCCAACTTGACAAGGAAATCTACAGGGAACAAAATATTTGAAAAAAAAAGTGTAAAAAATTTGGCAATTTTTTTCATTTTTCTCAAATAACTAAAAAAGTTTTGAGCAAAGTAGATATTAGATGTTTCATAGTTGTGGTGCATTTTCGAATCTAATAAGTAGGCAACCAATCCTGTATGCAATTATGTATGTTTTCCTACTTTTAAAAGTATCTTTTCAAGAAAAAAGAATCAAAATCAGTTTTAAATCATGGGAATGGATCGTACTTTAAAAATCGAACAAATTTTCATATTACGGTTTTTGGCCTAGCTTGAAAATTAAAGGGACTATAAAAATAATTTGAAATTAAAAAAATTAAAAAAAAATTCAATCGCGGGAATGAGTCGTACTTGAAAAAATGAGCAATTTTTGTCATGTTCATTTTTTGCCTAAAATCAAAATTGAAGGGACTGCAACACTCGAATTAAGTCGAAAAATTCAGAAAGTTTTATAAATTTTTCCACTTCCAATGTTACGGGGGCCCTTCAATTTTGATTTTAGACAAAAAATGAACATAACAAAAATTGTTCAATTTTCAAAGTACCATTCATTTCGGCAAAGGATTTAAAAAAATTATTTTTTTATATCAAATTATTTTTTTAACCCCTTCAATTTCGAAGTTAGACAAAAAAGCATGATACGAAAATTTTTTCAATTTTTAAAGTATTTATCAATTAAATGTCACGATTTCAAATTGGGGTTGATTAGATTTCTTTAATAATGAATTTACCCCTTGAATAATCGAGATAGGCAACATGCTCAACTGAAGTTTTTTTACCGGTATCCTATTTTAAGCAAATCTCATGAATGGTGGACGACTCCCAGAACACCCTGTAGGTATTTTTGCAATTCATAAAATTTTCTGTAAACTGAGCCTCCTTTGAATAGACATATTTTGCATATTTCAGACATTCTAAAGGTAATTTCGTCACATGTTGGCTTTGTTTTGCATATTTTGAATATATTGGCCAAATTTTCATTTAAATGCATTTTTTTCCGCAATATTTTGGAAAAAATTAAAAAGCTAGAAAAAAGGTCTTTTTTTCTGTGCTTCTTTAAAAATGAAGATATGAATTTGAAAAATCTATACCAATAATTTTTTGAGGCATGACTCTTTAATTCCAATTTTCTCAATTTTAAAAAAATATTTAATTTTTTTTTTGAAAGAAATATGAGGGAGCTTAATAATCTTTCACCGACTGCACCAACTTTTAAAAAAATTAGGTAATTCTTGGCCTTATTTTTGAAAAAAATTAAACTAGTTGTGCACTCTGTTATCTATGCTCCTGTCTCCTTGAAATGCAATTTTCCACCTCGTCGAGCTATAAATTACCTATTGAAAATGCTGAGAAAAATTGCCCGCAGTTTGAAAATCAGGCAAACATACCTGCATAAACTCAGTATGGGTTGCATTTTTACTAAGTGGACACTCTTACTTCTATTCTGAATCACCTCGTATGTATGCTTATGGAAAGTTAGATCAAATTATATGCGATCTAATATCCCTTAATCACCCATTCAAGTACAGACTTATCACCAAAATAAGATAAAATACATCACAATGAAATAGGCCACACAATTTCGGAATATTTTCCCCACGTGTGTACATTAATATGTTCATATACGTAAACGATTGAATTATTCCTTATTTCGCAAATATAGGCAATTTGCCATTGTACTTTCCATATACGTAGAAATGAAATGGTACCCATAGGTAATATGCAATGTATGTAAACTGATGTGATAATACGTAGCACATAAATCGTTACGCACCTTTATCGTATTCGCTTTTAACTTTTTGTTAAAAGGTTAAAAACTCGTTAATTGTAGAACGTTGGAGAAAAATTCAATCGGCTTTATTCGTATTTTCAAGTTGGTCGTGATGGTAATGCAGTACTCTAATAATACGAGGTGTTAGGATACAGGCAGTTTTATGAAAATAAAATACGCGCATACATTAACATCACGAACGCAGACTAAATGCCGTTTTGCGACATTAATTATACATCGGTGGGAAAATTTCGCTGGATTTTTTCCAATAAAAAAGAAAAAAAAACTACACGTTCGTGTAAATTCTTCGCAATTGCGGTTCATTGATTTTCATAACCGAAAACGACAAACCTTAATCAAAGCGAAAACAAACCAAAAAGGTTTATCAACTTTTGGTACCTGGCTAGATCAAAGGCATGCTACATTGTTATAAAAGAACGTGGGTATTAAGAAACAAGTTTTGCATAATTTCGTTTCTTTTTTGCTCCCTCCCTATTCATTAGTTTTCGAAAATAAGGTAATGAAGAATAGAATAAACGATCATTGGGCAAGTTTAATGAAAAAAATAGCGATCGAATTTTTTTTTTTCGCTAAAACGGACAATACCGAAGTTTTTCTCTTTCTTTTTTTCCCTCTCTTTTTGTATGTAGTATAATTTCAAACGTAGACGAATAAAAGTTGCCAGCAAATCGTTCCCGTAGGAAATATTTTCCGACTATAATGCCAATGGAGAAATAGCAAACAAAAAGACCAAAAAAAAAAAAATTAGATGGAGAAAAAAAAATACCGAGTGAAAGAAAAAGAGAGAAAAAGTCGCCATGTTTTTGGCGGTATCGGCAATCGTTTTAAAAATCGTTTGTAAAATAAGAATGATTCCTTCGGGATAAATTTTCTATGAACGACATATTTTCAAAGGTCATTTGGAAAAGTATTGTCGAAATTTTTGAATGGGGTTTTGTCATCGCTGCGTACGCCAAATACCATTGTTTCACATCAATTGAAAATCTAAAATGAAATTTATACTCGGTATGTTATGTTACATCTTTGCATTCGAATGAGCGGTTTCTTCTATTTTTTTTTTCATCCCTGCCTCGGTTTTATTATGTTCGAAGAGATGTTCGGCTCGTTTATGGTGTAGCTTTAATGTACGTATGTGTAGACATTGTTATAGATATGTAAATATGTTGTGTGGATCTAGGTATCTATCTATTTATCTATCTTTTTTCATTTTAAATGAAATAATATTATTTATTGTGTTTTTTCGGAAAAAGAGATAAAAAAAAGAGCATAGTCGAGTTTGTAGGGATGATTTAGCCCTGAGCACCGAATTTGAAATCATCCTGTGGAAGTTGGTCCTTATGGTCTAAAATCGCCGTGAAAATTTGTTTAGCTCAATATCTCAATCTTAGCCACTTCTGAAGGAGTTAAATGAGGATTTTTGTTAAAATTTCTATTTTTGACAGTTTTTAATCGAATTTTTTCAAACTTGCAGAAAAAGTGGACAATATCAAGGGTAATTTATGAAATTTTTTGAAAAAAATTTGAATGGGTTTTCAAGGTTAAATGGGCATTTTAAGCATTCCAACAGCCATTTTGGTAATCCTTTTCAAAGATGCAATTCTGAAAAAATATATATTGTGTACCTAGTCTAAAAAATGCAAAAAACCTATTTTTTCGTCCCCCCCCCCCCTTAAATGGGTCATTTCTTGTCGAAAAATTGTTTTCTTGCAATAGATATATCATTAATAACACCCAAATATACCATCAACCTTCATTTAGATCAAATTCGTTCATCTTTTCCCTTTTTCCAAATTTACTTTTGAAATACCTGAATGACGCCATTTGAGGGCCCACAACCTCTTCAAGATGACTTACGAGCCTAAATATCATGTCTGGGCCTGTTCCAAGTCGACATCTATCAAATTTTGTAATTTCAGCAAAATCGAGAAACTTTGATTTTTTTCCAACTTATTTCATTTGTAAGATTTTTTGAAGTCAAAAATATTAAATTCTTTAAAAAGAACAAAAAAACATCAAAGTTTCTCTTTTTTGCTGAAATTGCAATATTTGATGGATATCGACTTGAAACAAGTCCAGACATGATTTTCAG
>FIZU01008536.1:0-24371 GCA_900064475.1 Pseudococcus longispinus
ACGCGCTCGACACGTAATAGTTCCCTTCCCACCCTTGTATTGTAATATACTATTTCTCTAGAAAAAATCTTTCAATGATGGCAAATTTTTATATTTAATCTAGTAAATCTATCACAACGTATTCTTTCTTTCCATATTCTCGTTCAGTCAGAACCCCAAAGCCCTTTTGAGGACTGAGGGGGTGAGGGTTCTATTTCTTTGTTGCTACTACATTAAAAGAGAAGAATTGCTGAAATTTTTATGAAGTTTTTGAAAATGAAAAAGATATGGGGCAAGAAAAAACATTTTGACGGGGATAAGTATACTTTATTGCGATGGGAGGGGGGGGAGGGCGAGGGTCCGGAAATTCGTTGCCTTACAATTACCTGTTACTGTGGATAGCTTTGGGCAGTGACTTTTTAGACTCAGAAAATTTGAAAAATGTTGTAAGAAGTATTTTAGGTTGGCTAACTTTTTCAAAAAAATTAAATAAAAATTTTCAAAAATACATGAAATGTTGTGAGAAGAATCGAAAATTTCATAAAATCCTTTAAAATTATTGTGAAAACTGCGAAAAGTTGGTCAAAAAACAAAAATGCATAACATGCTGTGAAGATTGTGAAAATGTTCGCCAACATCCTTAAAATTATTGCAAATGTTGAGGAAAAAGTTGTCAAAATCAAAAATTTCATTAAAAATCGTTAAAAATGCTGCAAAAGTCGTGAAACAGTGAAAGTCGTTAAAAATGCCTGAAAAGTTGTAAAAATTGTCAAAAATTTAGTAAAAATCAATTTCTGCAACATTATTAGCATTTTTGATAATTTTTTAACCACTTTTGCAACATTTTCTATAAATACCTAAATGAACTTTCTGACAATTTTCACGATATTTCAGACATTTTTTTACTAATTTCATGAAATTTTTGACGATTTTTTTCTCCACCTTTTTCAACATTTTCAATGATTTTCACGACATTTTTAACAATTCCTAACATTTTGGACAACTTTTTCACCAATTTTGCAACATTTCCAGTGACTTTAATCAACTTTCCGACCATTTTTACGATATTTCAGATGTTTTTGACGATTTTTTCTACGCTTATGCAACATTTCCTACGATTTTTATGACATTTTAAATGTTTTCACAACAATCCAGACATTTTTCAAGGCTTTTTCACAATTTTTGCAACGTTTCCAATGACTTTTTCACAATTTTTACAAACCTCCAGACATTTCAGGAAACTTTTTCACCACTTTTACAACATTTTTATGAAAATTTAAACTATTTTCACAACATTTTTAAACATTATTCACGACTTTTCCAAAAATGAAAACTATAAGTAGATTTCAATCTAGACAGGACCTGGTGGCGAGATTCAATTATTGTGGAAAGGACCAATAATAACAAAATTGTATTTTTAGTCAGGAAAATTAAGTTCTCGTTGGATTGTTTTGACAAGAATATGTCTTATCGTTGGTGTCAGGAGATATTTTCATTAGATACGATAGCGTGTTACGAAATTTGTTACCCTATACCCTGGATGATTGTTTGATCTTGAAAAATTTTTCAGTTGATTTTTCAAGTCTACCTTCAAATTTTCACTTCGATTAGAAAAAAACTAGAAAAATTCAATACGTAATTAAGATTTCGTGAATTATTTTGAGAATGACTCTCATAAATACCAATATTTCAAATAAATTTTTGAGGCTAGACAACACTGAACTACACCTCATTCTCGTTCAGAAAAATGTTACTTATTTTGAATTACCTGCATGTACCTCATAATACAACATATCATAAGCCAAATCCAATAAAACTATTCCTGATTCCTCTGCTACAACCTTACTCAATAAAACACTCCCCAAAAAAGAACAACACAGACAATATTACAACAAACACGTACACGGTTTTAATAAATGCTAGGTCTACACACCATATCGCAATTTTCTCACCACCTCCATCGCCCAATTTCCAGCAACTTGGAAAAAATTAAGATTAAAACGAGCGAAGGGGAAAAGATAAGACACTAGTTTACACCACGAGCTCAAAATTGAAAATCTGAGTAAGTTTAGCATGCACGTGCAACGTTCATATTCGACTCCTTATGTAAAGAAAAAGGCAACTTACAGTTACAAACTACGTCGAATAAGTTGCCAATGCGATTATTACATCTACCAACTACCATGTACCTGGTGCATGCGTGAAATCACCCCACACGTACGTATCTCGTAGGTAGGTACTACTATCTACATAAACTCCTTCGGGGAATGAAATCTCTATGTCTTTTTTCGCATTCGAAAAATCTCATATTTTGCCCAAAAGACTTCACGAAGAAATTCGATACAGATTTTGCGCGTAAATTACAGCTACGTCAAACAGATAGCATCGGTGGGTTTGGGTATGGATACTCAACAAGTTTCATTTTGTTCCAGCGAGACAGGTATTTGTGAAATATTTACATCAAATATACAAATACATATTTCCACCGATAATGCTCGCTGCAAATATCGTAAAATACATAGCATTTAATTTAATTTCGATTCCGGTACAGGGAGATGAAGGGGTTGAGGTTATTTTCGAGTTATTTAGTACTCGGTGAATAAAAATAATCAACATTCTTCGTACAGAAAGGTTAGAAAATACCGAAAATACATTAGTACGAGATATACCCAGGTCCCAGGGATAGTTTATATTGCATGTATTAATATAAAATTCCTCGCATACGTTTTCGAATGATATGTCGAAGTCTATACGAGACCAACATAGCTAGAGTATTTCATTTGAATAACTATGTTGTGCTTTTTCTCCCCATCAGGCTGCTTTCGAATTTGAAATTAGGATGTAGCCCGAATGTACATGAAACGTTCCCCTAATTGGTTGTCTTGGAACAGATTTCGCATTAAAGTATAAACGCAATCCCATAGGATTGCGCCTTAAACGTGAAAAAAGCAAAACTCAATAAAAGAGGTGAAATGCAACCGGAAAATCGTATCGTCGTATTTCCCCCAGGAAGTTTACGCAGTTTCACTGCATTAATGCGTATTACTTTAGCTTAAAAGTTGACAAATGGCAATCTACAAATAATCGTGTTAATTACAAAATATCCGAAAACGAGTCAGACCTATACGTAGACATATTGACCTTTTACGTTACGTATAAATACAGAGCGAAAGTTTACTTTACGACGTGGATATTTTTTGGCAAATAGTTTTTAAGAAATTACACAGTAACCTCGACTTCGATGAGATACTCGTATACCGACATGTTGCCGAACTCTTATTGATATATGTCAAATATTTACTTACGGATACGTTAAGTTCGAGTCAAGTCAATTGCATACAAGTACACACATTACGTATACATAAGGTAACCTTGAAATATAAAAAATTATACTTACTCCTGGTAATATTTTAATATTGTGTAAGGCGTTTTGAGCATCTAAAGCGGCTTTTCTAGTATAATAAGTCAGGAAACAGCAACCTGAAAAATACCAAAAAATTATTATTTTCTTTTTCGACAATATTTTATTTTAGTCCAAGTGGTTATCACGAAAAAGCGGGGAATTGAACACGAGTTAGCATGTGGTTTTTGCTTTGGTATGAACCAAAAGAAAATTTTTGGGGAAGGGAGGCCATCAAAAATTTCCCTTACGGGGTGAGCTAGAGGGATTTTTAGGAATGTAAATTTCCCTATTTCTGCACTTGAAGGGGTGGAGATACATTTACTATCAATTTCATGGATTTGCAAGGTGTCTACATAACTGGATTTTTTTTGGAAATCCATGACTTTCTCCATGACTTTTTTTACATTTTTTTCAAAAATGCATCAACCCACACGAATTTTTTTTTTAATTTCTGTTCAGAGTAACACCATCATTGCAGGGTGTTCAAAAAAATTTTCAAATCAAAATTCAGCTATTTTTTTCAGAGTTTTATATTATCTTTAGGAGGCTTTTTCTCAAAATTACGAGAAACCCTCTCCCCCACCACCACAATCTACATTATATTAAAATATTTTCGAAAAAAAACTTGTGATAGTTCATCAGCCTCTTATAATGGACCGATTTTGACCCATTTTTTTTCAAAATTTTTCTTTTGACGTGTAGATGTTTTACTAAACATCAAGGTTCAAAAATTTTCAAATTAGGAACAGCAAAAATCAAAATTTTGACGTTTTTAAAATCGTTTTTCTTTTTTTCCATTTTTTTGTAATTTTTAAAATGTTTTTGATATTTTTTTTTCAAAGTTGGACAAACAAATCAAGGTTTCGCCATTTTTTAAACGACATTTTTAAACCTTTTTTTTTCATTTTTTACATTTTCTCGTATTTTTGAAAATATTTTTTGATATTTTCTTTTTCAATTTTGCCATTTTTAAAACATTTTTTGATTTACAAGTCATGTAATTATACATTCTAAAATTTTTTTGATGCATAAATGTTTAAAAACTGGCAAAATTTTAATTTTTGCTGTACCAAATTTGAAAATTTTTGGAACTTGATGCTTGGTGACACATCAAGCATCAAGATCCATAAATTTTAAAATTTGGCAGAGAAAAAAGAATAAAATAATGGAATAAGTTGAATTTATCAATAGCCAAGTCGGGGAGGAGGTGGCGAGAAAGAATAAGTACAATTTTACGTAATGTTAGTTTTAAAATTTCAATTATTATCAAGTTCGTAAAAAGATGTAAATTATTGAGCTCGAGAGAATTGAGGGCGAAAATTTTTCAACAAAAAGACATTCAAAAGCTGAAATTTTATCAAAATAACTAATAATTGAAAAAAATAATGAATTTTTAATGAATTTTAACGTGAAAAGGAAAACTTTTGAGTCAAATTCAGCACTTTTTTAATATTTTCCCGACTTTCAGCACCACTTTGAAAAATGGAGGACCTTTTCAGCACTTTGTGCACCTGTAAGACACCTTGCATTAGTAACGATAAAACTATTTCGAAGAACATTTTTTTAAAAATACGAAAAAAAAAATCAAATTAATTGTATTTATGCGTAGGTAGATGCATGAATTTTCACGAAAATTGGGCATTTACTGCGACACAAATTTCAAGATTGTGCCACTTTACGAAAATAATGACAGATTCGAGTTCAAGAGGGTCGAATTATGTGGAAATAACACCAAACATACCCCTACCTTTTTATGTGTCAAAATAGGGGTGTTCCCACTCCTAAAATACCGCCTCCAAAAGGCAATGTTTGGCAGCCCCTTTCGTCAAAATTTTCTTTTCGTTTACCTATACTAAAAGAAAAACCACAAGTCGGCTCGTGTTCAAAAAAAATAAGTATCCTACCTGTGCTAACAGCTCAGACTATTTACAAAATTCGATCACATCTATGAAAAAACCTCTTTAGAATTTCAAGTGTCCATCCATAAACAGCCAATCACTCGTTTAATTCCAAATACTCGAAAATATTCGCTCTTACTCGCCCTCTTTCATCCCACAAGTACTTATTTTTCGCCCCAATTTCGAATAACATTCGGCAAAGAAGAAAAAACACCTTTTATTCGAAATCTCGCCAGCTTTTTAGGAAAATCTCTTCCACTGTACGCGTGTAATTTCCATTTAAATACGATGTTTCCGGTGCTTTCATTTCGTTCGTCTCGATGAAAAAGTATATTTCGAAAATTAATTTTATTGTTTGATGAATAATGTTTGGAAATAGCAGCGGTTTAAACGTGAATTATATACGCGGAGCCGCGACTACCCTCATCCCCTTTCGTTTCCAGAAAAGGTATCTCAAGTTTCCATTTTATGGTATACATATCAGACGTTTGGGCTTTGTTGCGTGATTTATGCAGTTAAAATTTTACTATTTTGTTACACCTGAAATAATATTTTACGAATAGAATTTTTACTGCGGTATATTAACATTTTACTCATAACCTAGGTTCTATACTTTCTCCACCCCTTTCATTTGCTCGTCGTATCTTCGTCTTATTTATTCTCTCTCTCCTTCTCCTTCTTTGTTGTGTTTATGGAACGTGTATCTGTATAATGGTTCTTCTCGAGAGCGCGTGGCGGAACTTTATTCAATTTAGAGCCCATAGTAATACTTAGACTTTATACTGTGCTGCCATCTTAGCGCCGTGAAACTTTAATCAGGGTTGGCTAAAATTTCAAACATGTAATTTCAATATATTTTAGGTACGTATTTGGAATATTGTAGCTTATGATTTAGAAAATGGGCTCAAAAAAAATTGAGAGCTGTTTACCTATTCTTTTTGATTATTTTTTTCCCAGCTCGAATCCTCGTTCAATTTTCCAATAGGATATGAAATTATAGAAATATGCCGAAACATCTCCCCCTCCTTCACTTTGGAAGATGAACTCGAAATACCCATTGTACCATTACTCAAAATTCAAAATCCGAAATGTAATAAGAGAAAACATTGCATACCTACCTCATTTTTTATTGAGATTTCGTCCAATAGAAAATTGTCAAAAATGAGTGGTACCCAAAAAAAAGCTAAAAAGGTTTTTTTAATCTTTATATCTACTTGCAACTATGCGATCTCGTACATATCCAAAATCCACAAAAACACATTTAGAGGTGCCCTCTCTTTTTGAGAGGGTTTCGTGATTTTGATACCTATTTCAAATTTAATTTTCATGAAAAACTTCGAGTGAGATGTCAAAAAGCATTAACTTTTATCGCTGAATCCGAATATATCTTTTAAAAATTCGAAATTCGACTTTTGATCTAAATTTTCTGGGCCCAGATGTGGAAAACGAGATTTAAAAAAAATCACCAAGGATGAAGTGAATGAGATGAGTGTTCAAAATCATTCAAATTCATAGTTAAATTCGAACGTGGATCTCAAAATTTCAATGCTATGAACTTTCGATCCGAATTTTTGAAGCTTAAAGTTACAAAAAGACGATTATGGGAACATTTAGCAAGAATTTTCGAAATTGATCAAATAAGGAACTTCCTGACTCTTCAATTCTAATGAAAACTGAATAGGATGAAAGAGTATCTCTACGCACTTATATTTTTACAGGCCCCCATTTCCAACAATTTTTAACACAGTATTTTACTGATTTTTTACACATTTTCCATAACTTTTTACCAACTTTTGTAATGTTTAATGTGTACTTTTTTTCACCTAATATGTGATGTCAACTCTAGTATATTTTTGCTTTTTTTTTTGAAAAAGTGGCCCTTGAAGCAGAGGACCAAAAAAATGCAAAATCACGAAAAAGTTGATGAGGCTAACATAGTGAATTAATGATTCAAGTACGCATAGGTTTTTGCAGATGCTAATTCTCATTTTAATAATAATTTTACCTCCTCAAACTCAAAATGAGCCCCAGAAGAGGAGGATCAAGCCTCCAAATTCGTTGGAAAATTGACATGGGTATCAAAATTCATGTTTTTGATTACCTTCAAATCTAAATTAGGTCCAAAAAGCGGGATGGTCCAATTTTCATAATCTATCTGAGTGTAAATTTTACAATTTTTTTTTCACTCCTTAAATAACGTTTGAATTTGAATTAAAAATAAGGTAGGTACTCGTAAATACAACCAACGAAAAAAAAACAAATGAAAAATGAAGCCATTTTCGCGCCGAAATTATCACCTTTTTTTTCTTTCATCGTAATTATTCTAATTCCTCGAATAAGCTTTTAAATAAAACGGAAATTACGAAAGGAAACATTTATATTAAAAGGACGCGAAAATGAAGGAGGAAAAAAAAGTACGAAATCTCCATTAATAAGGGAAATCAATTAAACTAATGATACCGGTCTCGATGTTGTTTTTTATTAGTGGCCAATAAAATAAGCCATTAGAAACGTAGGTCTAGGTAATGTCGAGCGAACGCTAAACAGACGAGGGAAACGAAGCGCACCAACGTGTAGGCAGGCAGGCAACCGAAATGGCAAATTGAGATAGGCCTTTTTGGCTTATTAGAGGTCTGGTAGCAGATACGGTGCAATGAAAAATAATACTACAAGGCTGTAAGGATGGTGGCGGGGTAGAGGGTCGAAAAAAATGACAACCTGCAATGAGTATAACATTAACGACAACCATGTCAGGAAAAAATTTTGTTTAAGATTTCGTAGACAATCTGTGAAACTGTCGTTTTGAAAATAAGTTGCCATGGCGACAATGGCGGTTGACGTTAACGACAATAATAAAAGCTGTGAATATTGGTCTCCAGACTCTCGTTACCGTAGAAAGAGGGCATTTTCAGGCGGAAAACAAATTATACTTTGCGCGCTATCAACTTCCTTAATAAACACCTTATTAGATGATACTAAATACGATTTTAGTTTTATTAGGTAAATTTTATTTCCCCTCTCGTCGCGTGCTGCTTTTATTTTACCCCTATTGTTCGAGGTGTTATTAAATTTCTGGCGAGATTTTCATCCTATATACGTTACTCGATTCGAATTACTACGCGTAGATCCGGTCGGTCGTCTGCCTTTCTTTTTTTTCTTTTTTTCAACCGAGCTTTTGTTTTTTTTTTGTTGCCATCTCGCTTGCGAAATTATTTATTACTTTAATTTTATATCTGTAACGTTAATCGGCTTGATTAACTATTTTAGGGTAACTTTTCTATATTTTTTTCACCTTTTTTGCACGTTTTTGGCGCGCCATTGCTAGCGAGGGAAAAAAAGGCTACGTAAACGAAACCCCCCTTATATACGTAGGCAAATCAGACGTCGCATTTACACCCATAATGATCGAGCCAATTAAAATTTATGCGATGGTTTAAATCCCTATTCGACGGCGCGCCGTGCAACGATAAATCGCCCCTTGTCTGCGTTCGCGTCATAAAATTAAATCTGCCAAGCCGGCTCTCTCTTATAGCTCAATTTTCTCCCTAACGAAATTTCATCCGGTGTTGTGTTCTTTCGTGAGAAAATTGTTTTATACACTAATAGCCTTTTAGCTGTGTTCTACTGCACCTTGTAAACTTTCTATTAGCTTTCATATATTGGCACGTGAAAGTATAAAGATCGAATTTTTAATTCAATCTGTCTAATTAACGTTAAGGCTTTACACTCGACTTGGTTTTCTCATCAGTTACTTATTGACGGACCGAAACGTTTAACTGATCGTCTTCTAATTGCCAGAACATTGCTGCTGGCTATCGTAAATTGGCTTCGGACGTGAACCATTAGAGAAAGGGTTTCAAGATTGCAACTACGGGGGTTGTAAATTGTTTGGAATTGATTTAGTTGATTACTGGGGGTGGTTTCGTAGGCGAGATGAAGTACTGAACCCTTGAACAAGACTTTTTGGAAATGTATCCTGATTTCTAAATAAGTTACCAAACATACTACTCTTGAAAGTATAAAACATAGGATATGCTTTTGCTCTTTCGTCTAAAAGTTAAATGATAAAACGCCTAAAATGGCAGTCTGAAGTGTTTGTCTGACAAAATGTCTAAAATAAAAAGTGAATGGAAATCTGAAAATTTTTCCAAGTTCAAAATAGTCTCACAAAATGTCTAACAGTCAGAGTTAGATAAAAAGCTGTCAGACAATATTCTTATTTGAACTTTTCTTGAAATTTTCCAAGTTCATAAAGTTGGAATTTTCCAAGTACAAAAATTTTTCAAGTCAAAAAAGTTTGACAAAATGTCTGAAATTCAGCATGATCTCTGAACTTTTCCTAGCTCGAAAAGTCAGTGGAAATCTGAAAATTTGTTCAAGTCCAATTTCGTAGGTTTGGTCATTTCAAAAGCGTACGAGTATCCTATGCTAATAAACTAAACTGTGGATAGGAAGGTTTTTTTCCAAATGTGTTGCATTTTAAAACTTTACCCTCCCCTTGAAAGCAATTTCAGAATCGGTCTTGGTTGAATTGAAAAACTGTGACTAAAAATCCTCCGAGTGTTGAATGAAGGAGAGGGGGGGGGGGTGAGAGTATCCCAGCTGCCTTCACAATATTGAATTTTTATTTTCAATTTTTTTTCATAGCACCCTTAGTTTGGTCAGAAAATCAACGTTTATGAGAAATTTACGAAGTCGATAATTTTAAAAATAAAACAACTTAAAACCGAAAAAATTTCTAAAATTAAGTCTCCTAGAAAAAAACCACTAGCTCTTAAGAGGAAAAGAATATCAAGCTTTACAATTTTCATCGCTTGCATTTTTTTCGTAGCACCCTTAGTTCGGCCAAAAAACCTACATCTGTTTACATGGGAAATATACAAAAAAATGAAGAAAAAAGGACTTCGTAAATTTCTCATAAAAATGGATTTTCTGGCCAAACTAAGGGTGCATGGGGTGCATCGAAAAAAATGCAAGCGATGAAAATTGTAGAGCTTGAAATTCTCTTTCCCTTACGAACTATATTTTTTTTCTAGGGAGCTTATTTTTCGAGATTTTTGCAGTTAGTGTTTTTCTTTCAATTTCAAAACCATCGCCCTTCTAAATGGGCCACGCTGTACTTCGAACACATTTTTTCACGATATTTTTCGTTACTTGAACATGTTTTAACAATTTTTTCTGCCAATTTCATCCATTTCGTTGTTTTTTTTGAAATTTTTACACCATTTTGGATAAATTGTGTGATTTTTGCAAAATTTAACATTTCAACAATTTTTTCTGCAGATTTAAGTAAGTTAAAGTGCAGTGCATGAAGTATTCATAACTCATAAGCAATGCTTCAACGATTTTTTTTAGTATTTCAATGAATTTTTTTGATTTTTTTTATAACTTAGACTAACCTTTAAGCTACGTAATATTTTAATAAATATTTGATGTTTCAACAAATTTTTTTTATCATTTGAATGATTTTTACATCATTTTGGACAAATTTTGTGATACTTTGCACAATTTACATAACATTTTAACAATTTTTGCTGTAAATTTAAACAATTTTTATGCAGTTTTACAAACTTTACGTTAATATAAAGTATTTTTATCCAATTTTAAGCAATTTCCACAATTTTCAATTATTTTTAAATTTTCCACCTTATTCCAATTTTAAAAGACATTTAATCGACCTTTAAGTAAGCCTTCCTACACTCTTTCATCTTTCTTCCCCAGCTTCTCTTCTCACTCTTTTGATGATGTATTAAATTCGAACATTTCTCACATGCACAATGCACATCCTCACTCATGATACCTTCAACCCCTATTAAAACTAAATTGCTAGTATAAAAGCAATGTAAAAAAATTTCACCATAGTTGGAAAATGATATAGCACCTAGAAGCATAATATTACACAGCAGGAGCTGAAAAAAAAAGTTATAAAAGCACCCCGTCTGAATGTTTACGTGGCGCTGGCGCCTGTTTGCGCAATCCAACACGTGCCCAGTTCTTCACACTGACTGGCAATTTAGTCGATTGGTAGGCTAACACGAGTACCTACGTTTATCTATAGCACCATCGATGAAATCGCATAAAGGTGTAAACAAACCGACTTTATATTTTGTAGCGAAATAAGAGGGGAGAGTTGAAAAAAAAAAATAGGCGTTACAGGAACACTCGGAGGTAAATTCGTCGATGCGTATCCCCCCACATGAGCAAACAATTCACCAAAAATTACATCGAGGTTTGAAATGTAAATGGAAAGAGTAAAAGGAATAAAACTTAATTGAAATATCAAAAAAAGAAGGGAATTTCACGCCTCGAGTCAAGGTACAGGGGCTCGAACGCTTTTCATAAATTTTTCATTTCTAAAATAATGCACGCGGAAGTGGCGGTTGGCTTGAGGGAGGGGAGGACGCGTCCAAATAAAAATACGAGCTCATTTGAGTTTAACCCTCGTCGAGAGTGTTAGCCGCTAAATGAATTTTCTTCACGATATGAACCAAATAAATCACACCAATGGTACCGCTTAACGACTCCAATGAATTTCACAATCAACTCCCAAACGAACGAAAAATCACGAATGAAATTAACGCTTATAAAAGGATATGTTGGGTATTATCGAAGTCGTTCGTTATTCCAGATGCACGCATTCTTTTTTCTATTTTTTATCTTTGCCATTGAAACACTTCGCCTCTTTTCTAATTACGATAAAGGTTAACATGGTTTTTTTTCTTCAAAAAGGATTAAACCATTTTGCCAACTTTCTAGCTCGTACATTTTACCATAATTATCGTCGCTATCGGACGTTATTATTAAGACAATGTTTTTTACTTTGCCTCATTAATTTATACGTTTAGTTATCCACTCTCTTCGGCTTTGCGAACTCCTACGCGAAAACTTTCACGTTGGGACGGTGTTCTCTTTCGCCTTTTTGATGAGGTTCAAAATCTGATAAAGTGATTCCCAATGGTTGAATTTTTAACTCGCAATGAAACGTTCGCGATGATTTTAACTTGAAGGCAATATTGTTATTCAACTTGGATGATCTTACTTCGAGTGTAGTTTTAGTTTGTAAGTAATTCAACGTAAGGTCTTTTTAATTTGACCTCAGGGTTAGGAATCACCCCCTGGAGTATCTTGATCGAAACTACGTAAAGATCTAAATTATGTTTAAAATCACTCAAATGTAACTGAAATAATCAGGTATTGAATTATTGGTGAGTTACTATAATGATCTTCATTTTCCCAGGGTGCATTTAAGGTCATATTAGTTTGACCCTAAAAACATCAAGTTCAACTTGAACCCTTTGAGCTCAAATTTAAATTTGGTAAAAATAATCCAGGTATAACCCAAGACTGCTAAAGGAGTAACCCAAACACCCTCATCCAACCAAAAAATGATTCATGTTTGCTTTTAATGACCCTAAATATCACAGAGGGTCATTCTATTTTGACACCAATTCTGAATAATTGCACCAAAGCGTCTCAAGGTCTTCTTATTTTCACCCTAATACTCGTAACATTATATCAATAATATCAGGGGACTCTGGGGCATTACAATGATCAATATCACCCCAAAGTTCACTGAAATTTGACCCTGATGACCTCTGTTCTCAAATTACTGGAAATATCACTTTTTAAATTTCAATCATACCTGAAAGGTCAAAATTTTTTTAATTTTGAAGACTCTGCAATGAAATTCTTATGATTTGATTCGAATTTCTTGCACTTACTTGATAAGAATTGAGATAACCTTAGTTTCAGCTCAAACCCTCATTCACAATATGATGTAGGCGGTGACGTGTCGAAGCGATGTGTAATTGGGGGGGGGGGGCTCAAATTGCCCCGACCAATTTTTTCTAAATCTCGTAAGTTTTCCTAAATTTTTGAAATTTGGTTTTGACATAAGTACCTAACTACCTACCTACTTTGAATTTAAGAAAAAAGTTTTATACCTATCGTTCCTGAATAGAGCAAATTTACCCCAATTCTCCCAACTTCTTCGATTTTCTCAACTTATTCAACTTTTTCCAATTCTTAACTTGCTTGGAGATGGGGTGTGAGTCACCTCCACACCCCCGGTCGCAACGCCTCTTTTTCTTTTTTTGACATGGATATGTCCAATGGCTGGGGTCAATCCAAAAATTTTGTCCATTTTAACTGTCCATTTTAATTGTCCATCTTAATTACCCATTTTAATTGCCCAATTCTTTGACGACGACTTTTAGACATTATGTCAGACTTATTTAGACTTGGAAAAATTTTCAGATTTTTATTGACTTTTAGACATTATGTCAGACTTTTTTGAAATTAGAAAAATTTTAGAGATAATGCTGACTTTTAGACATTCTGTCAGATTTAATTACCTATTTTAATCATCCAATTCCTTGACGATGACTTTTAGACATTTTGTCAGACTTTTTTTGACTTGAAAAATTTTTTTGATTTCCGTCGACTTTTTGAACTTGGAAAATTTCAGATATAGTCTAATGCTGACTTTTAAACATTTTATCAGACAAATACTTTAGACTTTTTGAACTTTGAAAATTTTATAAATCAGAGTAACTTTCTGACATTTTGTCAGGCAAACTTCTTGGATTTGGAAAATATTAGATATTACGCTGATTTTCAGACATTTTGGCAGACTTTTATGGACTTGGAAAATTTTTGGATTTCCATTGACTTTTTGGACATTGAAAATTTCAGAGATAATGCTGAATTTTAAACATTTTGTGAAACAAACAATTTAGATTTTTTGGACTCGAAAAATTTCAATGAAATTTCAAATATCAAGTTTTTATGGACTTGAAAAAATTCAATAAGCAAAAGCATATCCCATGTTTTATAGTTCCACGAGTAGCATGGAAATGGCGGAAACTTTTTGCTAGTTTAATCAACTTTCACTCATTCCGTCAATTTTTGAATTTTTTTTCTAATTTTTCCAATTTCGGTTCATTTGATTAATTTCTGGTCATTTTATCGATTTTTTGTCCTTTTTTTTCACTTATAACCAATTTCAGCTCATTCAATTCTCAGTAATTTATAAAAATGTTTAGATACTCAAATTTTGCAAATTTATATTACTTCTCTGTAACTTTTGCTCCTGATAACTTTATTTTACTCAACATAATTGAAAATTAAGCTCCCAATTTTGAAATGAAGAATTTGAAAATGAGTACTTATCTAAGTAATTTCCCTGGATTTGGTAACTGTTTTCTGAATGGGGGGGGGGGGGTTCTTTTATCAATTCTGCATAGTTCTTGCTACCGACACGAAAATTAAAAATTGAGTCAAGTGGTGTCTTTGGAGTTGTTGGTCTAAATCTGACTTTTTGCAGCTTCGAGGTGACTTTTACATAAATCTCTTAGATGCTGTATTCTAACTTGAATTCAATGATATGTTGAATCTTGTCAACGTCATTTCAATAATATCAATGAAAAAAAGTAATCAGAAAATACCAACACATTACTCATCAGCAATTCCATTTTTGGCATTAAAAAACAGCGAATTGCAAACATTTCTTATAATCCATTTGTTTTCACTTCAGTTACTTTCAATTTCCATTGGCAAATTCGACGACAAAAAACCTAAATACCGTCCGAGTGCATCATACTATGCCCACCATTTGAAACCGCTTCTTGCACAGATACGAGCAATTCAATTACGCTCGCTCGCGTATGGATTTGTTTATTTAAAATAATGTTACCGTATCAGATTATGTTGTGAATAACTCGGACAATGCTGCTGCTATTTGAATATCTAGCCAGTGAGGCAGGGGCCACCGGTACAAAATACAAATTTATCTACGCGTACATA
The DNA here is from genome assembly GCA_900064475.1 of Pseudococcus longispinus. NCBI lineage: Eukaryota > Metazoa > Arthropoda > Insecta > Hemiptera > Pseudococcidae > Pseudococcus > Pseudococcus longispinus. Next base: position 15,085 of record FIZU01008536.1, read on the forward strand.
AAACGGCCACAATGCCCGGATTTGCCGCATTCTAATAATTTTTCACGATAAAAAACTTATGTTCTTTTATGTAACTTCGCGGTTGGATTGTTTTCATTTCATCCGGGCGAATCTCGCGCGATAAACGGTATTGCCTCTCGGATACAGTGACGATTCGAATCGAAACCTCAATATCGTTATCTGTAAAAACTTCTGTGGTATTTAAGTTTTCGCAGCGCAGCGTAGGTAACAAGCTATGTAATCAAAATCGATGATATTGAATGCATTTATTTTTACATTAACTTTTATCTTCGCGGTTTACTCATACAACGAGTATCTTTGCGAAACTCGCGCCGAATATTTCGAAAATAGAGTTACTAAAGCGAGAATGAGATGAAATTTACCTCAAATTCGTAGCTCGAGTGAGATGACGCGGTATGACGAGTTTAATGAAATAGGTACCGGCGATGTGAAGTTAACGAGATATAAAATATTGTGGTTTTGACAACTGTAAAAGAGTTTTTATCATGAAAATTTCAAGTCTCGGAGCTCGCCTGAATTGCGAGAGATTGATACGTAGACTAAAACTTACGTTAGGTTGAAATTTAATTAAAATTTTCGCGAAAACTTGAAATTTCGTACCAGTGATGAAACGTGTATAACGATGAAGCGAAATGTTGATAAGAAATGTAATTCATGTACCTTTTACAACGTTTTGAATTTTATTAATTTTTCGTTCCTATTTTTTATCAACTCATCTTTTCGATATTTTCAACCCTTCTTGCTCATTTTCTCGAAATTACGTATCTCGTTTTAGAGCAACTTCGAATATCGAAATTCTTCCGAAACACTCGTCAGCACGACGTCGAATTTGACACCTCGACAGAAATACTTCACAGCTCTATCACTCCATCTCTCAGCCATCTCTATGTACACGTCACAAACTAAAAATATTCCAATACCGAAGAAATACGTAAGCAAATATGCCAGTTGTCAAAAAAAATTTCAAATGGATACAAAATTAATAACTGTTTCGAATATGTTGTTATAAAACTCGCCAAAATGTAAGCTACACCGAATATGTACTTGAACTGTCCACTTCAATGTTCTCTCCTTTAGCCCTTTTTATCGAATCTTTCCCCTTATGTCTTTCCCTATGTAATAATCGACATAAAAACGTTTGTGAAATTAATTCCTTCATAAAAATACCTTCTCTAGTCGATATGTAATATAACAGCAGTGCTCACCATTCACGAATGGTTTGAATTTTCGAAAAGACTGGCATTTTTTTTTACCGAATATGGACACTCGTCTCCTTTGGGAAAACAGTTCACTTAATAAAATTAAAAGCTACGCGGACATTGTTATTAATTTTTCAAGACGAATGTTGGGAATCGATAATCATCATTATGTCAAAACGGTAATCGAACGTTAAAAGCATGAGGTCTAATACATCCTGACGTCATGTAGTCGTTGAACCTAAGTAAACATAATAAAATCGATTGATTTTACGAGTTTTAAAATTTGCTAATAACGTCGTTTATTTCGTTTTTTTTCGAGACATTTTACGATTAAAATTTTGATTTTTTTTCTCCTAATACCGCTAACGAGAGTTTTTCAAAGCGTGTTGAACGAACCGAAGAAAATACGGAGGGGTGGAGGTGGCAGCGAGAGAATCACCGAATAATTTAATTTTCGAGTCTTATCTTTATTAAATTTTCCTCTTTCGTGGGCGGCGTTCGGTTTTCGCATTTTTTTAACCAGTGTCTTGTTAAAAAGTTTTAATTTCTTATTATTTGATAAAAATTCTCATCCGGCCAGAAATTCTTTTATTATGGCACATGGGAAATTCGGCTAAGCCAATTTCAGACGAACGTTTGACGTCTCTCGCCGTAATTTGGAATAATAAAATTACTGACGTGTAAACTGGTGAAGTTGATTTTTTGTTATTTTAAAGTAGAAAAAAGATGAAAAGCAAAAATTTTATTTCAAGGTTGCGAAATTGATATTGAATTCTATTCCCCTCGCCCCTCTCTTCACCTACGATCCAAATTTCGTGCGATTGGCTCTCAGTCTAGGACATGTGATCAATAAATTTAATTCAGAAATTGGACAAGGATGGATAAAAATTCGAAACTGTATCGAGGCAACGTAACAATTGCTAGAAGAGCACAACCGGGTTTATAGGGGTGATTTGGGCCGGAGCGCCGAATTTCAAATTATCTAGTGGAAGTTGATCCTCATGGTCTAAAACCCCCGTGACAAAATAAGCTCGATATTTCAACCCTAACCCCTTCTGCGGGAGGAGGAAGTTAAAATGCGAATTTTCGTTAAAAATTTCTATTTTTGGCAGTTTTTAATCGATTTTTTTCAAACTTGCCGGAATAGTAGACAGTAGGTACCAAGGGTGGTTTCTGAAATTTTTTGAAAAAAAATTCGAATACTTTTTCAAGGTCAAATAGACATTTTAAGCTCTCTAAGGGTCATTTTGGTTACCCCTTTCAGAGATGCAATTCTGAAAAAAAATTTTGTGTACCTACTTAGTCTAGGTGTACCACCTCATATTTTTGTAGAAATTGATATCGTGGTACGTCATCTTCAAAAATGCAAGAAACTTATTTTTCCCCCTTGAATAGGCCATTTCTGGTTGAATTTTTTTATTTCTTGCAGTATATCCTTAATGACACCAAAATACACCATCATCATCAACTTGCACTTACACCTAATTCGTTGTACATCTAGACTAAGTACACACTATATTTTTTTTTCAGAATTGCATCTTTGAAAGCGGTTGCTAAAATGACCCTTAGAAAGCTTAAGATCTCCCTTTGCCGTTGAAAAAGTGTTCGAAATTTCTTTCAAAAAATTCCAAAAATCGACTTTAATACTGTCTACTATGCCTGCAAGTTTGAAAAAATTCGGTCGAAAACTGCCAAAAATATAAATTTTCAATGAAAATCCACATTTAACCCCCCCTCCCCATGGTTAGGGTGAGATATTAGGCTTATAATTTTGTCATGTGGGTTTTAGACCATAATGACCAACTTCCACTGAGTAATTCAAAATTCGATGCTCAAGGCCAAATTACCCCTATAAATCCTGCTATGCTCTTTTAGAATTGATCAATTTTGGAGAATTTGAAAAAGATTTTGTACATTTTTTAAACAACGTATTTTTATTTGATTCTAGACACCATAACCACTGGGATTAATATTCGATTTGCAGATTATACCACGACGTTCCAAATTCTCAATTTCTTCGGTCTGTTTCAATAATACATATATGTTTTCATTCAATAAAATTAAAAATACCGAACAAGTTCGTTGTCAAAGTATGATAGATACGTTACATCAGATTTCTTATTTTGGTCGAAGATGAATGAGTCTCTGATGACTATAAAAGTTTCACGTATCTTGACGCCGCAACATCACACGACCCGACCGAGCTTTCATACTCGTACAAAGCACGTAAAAGCTAAGATTCAAAAAATATGTACCGTCGAGGAGGGTTGAAACCCCCATATAAAATTTCATCACTACACTCGAATATAATCTCGCGTTTATAATTAAATATTCGCCTAGATACAACATTACAACGAAAGTAATATACAAAAATATACGTACAAAATAGAGGCTTCTCAACACGACGAACCAAGCCACGTATACTCGTGTTTAATGATTTCATGGAAATTCTTTATGCTCACGTTACTCTCTATATCTGATTACAAATCGAATTAATTTCGTTTTAACGCTTTGCTACGTTTAAATAAAGAATAAAAAAAATCCCTTCTGCGTTCACTTTAGGAATCACTTTTACCAGTAAAATTGCGAGGCGCGGCGTGGGGGCGAATGTAACATTGAAAATGTTTGAGATTTGAAAATAAGACGACCGCTCGCGTATTTTCAAGAAATAACTTTTTAGTCTCAAAGGATCTCTCGTTGCAAAGCTTACTTTTCGAAATACGAATAAAAGCCTACTTAGAATATTTTTGAAATATTTTAGCTACTTCGTGTCTACAAGGTGGTGCAAATAAGGCGTATTTTTTACGTATTATATACATACACAAGGCTCGTACTCGTAATTCCACTACGACGTTATGAGGTGGCATATTTTCGCCGATTGTATTTTATTTCAACATGGTGAAATTTTCGTCAGAAGGAGTCGAGGGTTCGGTGAAAGTATTCCATATTGATTTTAATTCGTTTAAAAATTTATTTCGTCGTAACATTACACGAATACGTAATTGCTCGTTGAATTATAAGTACATAAAAGTGTCAAATTTATTATTCCGAAAAAAAAAATCGAACAATTTCGTTCGATTTCAAGTACCAGCTGTATTCAGGTTGCAACCGTGTACGTTTGGCATCGTATACGGTATAATTTAAGGCTTCCCAAACATTAATCTAATTATTTTTAAAACATAATACCTACCAATACCCAACGCGAACGTACCTCGTATCCTATCGTACCTACATAACATATCACGTGAAAAAAATCAATTATCCGGAAGTTCATAAAAAATTAAAATTATAGATTACGAAATTTCGATATTTTCCCCTCTGTTAAAAAATGAACTTTTTTTAGACACACGAAAGATATCTAATCAAATCGAACCTGCTTTTAAGTCTGTTTTCCATTTGGTTTTATTGAACGATTTATTCGGCCGGTGAAGCTTTTGATGTGGAATTAGGGTTGCGTAAGAGTTGGCCAACCGACGAGTAATGGGGTAGGTAACCCTTGGAAAATTTTCGTGGCTCGGTTTAATTAAAAATATAAATCCATAAAGGGCCGTGACTTTTATCGGTGAAATTAATTTTTTTCCGTCTTGTGTCACCTGTCGATTACGTGGCTTTAATTTTTATCCACTGTAGATACCGGGATTAAACCGGGTACCCGAATGAATTTTCTATCGGTTTGGAACGAAGGGAAATACCAAGTTTTCGTTGTTGCACGAGTACGTGGGTAGAACGATCGCGGAGAACTTTTTTGGAGGTATTTTCCGAAAATATTGGAAGATTTTTTACTGACATATTTAAATACTGTAAGAAGAGGATAGATTTGGGAAATTCATATTTTTTCGTTTGATAGGTTAACTTATCGTGAAATCGTATTGAGGGCCTCAAGGCTACAATTTTTTAATGTTTGGCTAACATTTTTGAGTAAATTTTGGCATATCTAGGTACATAGGTTCTGAAACAACAAAATTTCACATGTGTCTTGATTTTAATACCTGATTCAAAGGTAAAATAAAATTATTATATTGAAAAAAAAAATTCTGGCATCAAATACGATCTTTGCGTAGAATCCAATTTCAAAATTTCAAAAAAGTGTTGGTTTCGATGGTGGAGCTTTTTGGAAAATTCATATCTGATACATCAAAAATCCTCGAATTGCATTACAACCTCTTATTAATGAGTTTACATGCTAAAATATCGATATTTACCTCGCAATATCGATGTTCGACTTTTACCCGAACAGTAAAATCAGTAAAAATAACACAAAAATAACAAAAAAATCATGAAAATTTTGAAAAATATTGTGAAAAGTGTAACAGTTTATTCCGAATTTTTCACTGAATTGTTGAATTTTTGAACGTTTTTACAATCATTTTTCTATTTTATGTGAAAGTAGGGTAACAATGGTCTAAAAATCATGAAAACCGTTGAAAATTTTGCAAAAACTGTTGAAATTGTCATGAAAATCAGCACAAATTTCTTGAAAATCACCAAAAAATTCCGTAAAAATTGAAAAATTTTCATAAAAATCACTTAAAATATGAAAATTTAGACAATTTTTACGGAATTCTCAACAGTTTTCGTCATTTTTTGGCCATTTGTGCAGATTTTTATGACAATTTTAGTAATTTTTCCGAAATTTTATACGATGTATCATTTTTTAGAATACCTACTTTTACTGATTTTTGTCAAAATTTTCAAAATTTTCACAATATCAGCGACAATTTTATGGGTTTTCTGAAAGTTTGGTAACTATTACGAAATTTTTGATCATTTTTAAAATTTCGTAACAATTTCAATGGTTTTTACCACATTGTTAGCAAATTAAATGCTTATTCGCAATTTGTACTATATTTACGCTGATTTTCATGAAATTTTTCACCATTTCAACATTTCCAAAACTTTTTATGATTTTAAAGACATTTCTACGAAATTTTTACCAGTTTTGTTAACATTTTCCTCAATTTTTACGAAAATTTCGTCGATTTTCATAATTTCTTCATAATTTTTTTAAATATTTTACATTACTGTGAAATTTGTAATGTTTTATGCAATGTTTTCGACAAGCTTCGTAATTTTCTGTTTATTTATACGACATTTCCACCGATATCAATGATTTTTATGACATTTTTAACAATTTTCATAATTTTTTGACAATTTTTATAGTGTTTTTGTGAATTTTTATAAAATTGTTTTCATGATTTTTTGACAATTTAATCATATTTTAAATGAATGATACATGTTTGAACCACTTTTACAATCTAAAATTTCCCAAATCCAAAAAGTCATCAAAGCTATCAAAATTTCGTGACCCAAAATCGCAAAGCAAAAATTTTCCTGACACCCCTCCCCCTCCCCTCATAAGACATGTTCATGTCAAAATACATATCAAAACAACTAATTCTTCATTTGAAGTACATTAAATTAAAGGTCATTTGAAGTACATATCTGCTGAGTTTCTGAAGTCGAATTTCTCGATAGGGCTCAGAACTAGCTAAAGTCATCTCGGGGACAAGGTGTTGGTTCAACCAATGCGTTGAATTTAAAAGAAATTATCTCATTTGAAACTTTCCATCGCTGTTTTCTCAAAACTAAGACCTTTTCAATATTATATGTATATTTGAAAAAACCCTAGGTCAACTGAAAATTAAAAGAAAAATACTCCCTCCACCAGTCATTCCATATTGAATAAGCTACAAATAGTAAAAATGCAATTTTAAAACAACCCTTATCCTCGAAATTGAACCATAAACTTTTCATTTCTTCGCCTTCTTTATGCTTCCATTCATCAGTTTTTCAAATTCATTGTAAACCCTTTCTGTCTGTGCTTCACTTGGAAAAACATCCGAAGCATAAAACAAAACACCTTAGACCCGACGAACAACTAATGAAAATCAAAATTTGATTTTCGATACCTTCCTTTGTTGTACATAATACCTTTGTTTTTTTATTAGTAGGTATCTGTCGTAGGCATAGTGATATGTATTCATGGCTGATGGCATATATTGAATACAAGAAATACCCACACGACATAAATATCGCATAAAGACAGATACGTGTACTTCAAGTATAGGAAAATGAATAAGGTTGAAATAGACGAGCGCTACGTACTCGTATGCAAAAGCCACTGAAAAGCTTCTCATTTTACCGCTAATTTTAGGTAGACACGTTCCGTTACGGTTACCTATATCTATATACATATCGAAAGGTACCTATGCATCAGCGGTAACTTTAGTCGTGGAAATTTCAACTTGTCATACGCTCGGCTGACGGTATCTTTATTTAGAAATAGAAAGGAAATTCATATATTGAATGCTCCTCTGCTGAAGATAAAATTAATTTTCAAACGAACCTTTTCGGAGACGGTTCAATTGACAAAACAAGATTCTCAGCGCAAGAGCAAGCTATTGCTTAGGCTGGCGTTCTATGTTCTCTGCGACGAGTTTCATAACTTGCCTGCCAATGTGTACGATAGGTACACGCGTAAGAGCAGAGAAATACACGGAACCTGATATCAAAGCGTCGACTAATACATACATCAACAAAGACACTTTTGATTACTTTTCGTCAGGCCTACGATGCCGACGATGACGACGTCCTGGGTTTCCGAACTCTTTGGCAGATCTAAATTTCTGTGCATCGTCGCTTTAAAGGTTGTATTGATTTTCGAATTCAACGTGTAGGTATTACCTACCGTTTCCCAACTAATTCCAAATTCAATTTAGAATCGAATGTTCTTCGGTATATAATGGGATATGAGTGATATTTGACGATGCCGGCGCCGGATACTGGCAATTGTTTGACATGGTATTTCGCAGAATAACGAATTAACTCGCCGGCACGTTTAACGAATAGCCAAACAAACTGTAAATATTTCATTTCTGGTGTTTTCAAACCACGCAGCCATGTACCTTATGAAAAGAAACCCCAGCCGGCCGCAACTAACCGTAAGACTTTGTTAACATCAAAGCTTGACCAGAACCTTTTTGACGAACCGCAGAACCACACATTATTAAATGACATAGTATATTACTCGCCAACGTATTTCGAGTTGAAATGAACAAATTAAATGTTACTGTACGAGAGTAAGAAACATATAACGTAGTGGTTTTTACGGAAGACGAACATATTTGAGGTACGGTACAAGTATAGATGACAAAAATTACGAGTACAACTTTTTTTGTTCGAGTTGAAAAAAGATTGTTTTTTTTTAAAGTTACCTACTTAGTATTCGTATAAATATTGGTTTCATCAATAAAAATTGATGAAAATTAAGAGTTGAGGACACTTGAATTGGAATGGTGGGGAAGTGGCATTTTTTCCATTTTCTCGGCAAAAACTGTAATTTTATCATTTTTTTTTGACCAGGCAGATGGTCTCCTGCCCAGTTCATTCCAGTCCTGGTGGAGCATTTAGAAGAAAAATGTGCAAAAAATACTTTAATTTATAAATTATAAGTATTTTTGAAGTTGTAATTTTCCAAATCCAAAATTTCCTAAGTTCAAAAAGTCTAAATTGTTTGTTTGACAAAGTCAATGGAAATCTAAACATTTTTCCAAGTCCAAAAAAGTCTGACAGCACGTCTAAAAGTCATCGTCAAGAAATTTTGTGACGGAATTTCGTCAGATTTTTCGCGGAATTACCCATAGCAAAAGCATATCTTATGCTAAAATCCTGAAAATAGTCCAAAATTTCGTTTAAATATAAAAACTTCGATAAAAATTATTAAAAATATCATAAAATTTGTAAAAAAAAAAAAAAACTTGAAACCAGTTGGAAATATCGTCAAAATTATTAAAATTTTTATAAGTTTGAATGAGATATTGCAAAAAAGGTCAAAAATTCATGAAAATCATAAAGAAGTCATTAAAAGTCAAAAATATGTATTTCATATCCATTAATGCTAAAAGTACAAATATTTCAGAAACGCCCTAAAATTCATGAAAATTGTCGATAATCTCATAAAAAGTAATGGAATTTTTATAAAAGTTGTTGAAAAGTACTTACTACAAAGTGTTTTTTTTTTAACGCCGTGTACAGCTACTAAGGCTAGTGGCGTATTACGGATGAGTT
>FIZU01008559.1:0-14974 GCA_900064475.1 Pseudococcus longispinus
TCAAATATGAATCAACATAGAGCAACGCGCTTTTAGTATGTTACACAGAACTCAATGAAGTACTTACTGTATAAATTTCATCGAATTCGTACGGTTAGTTTGGGAGGAATATGGCGTCAAAGTCGAATTATACGATTTTTGTTTTGCAATTACCCCACTACACCTTAGTCCATTGTTTATGGTCAATTTTAAAAACAAAAATGAATAATTTTCAATAAAATTTATTTTCGTAAAATTGTATAAAATTTAATTACCAGATTTTTAAGTAATTCAATTGGGGTTTTAAACTTTTGCCAAAATGCATCCCTCTGCCTTACTCTAATCTAGGCGGTAGGCAAAACATTGAATTCTCCCTAAGAAGTAATGTTAAGATTCTTTGAAATAACTCGAAAAATACCATATTGACAAAAAAATTACAAGAGACCTTTTTTGTAGAGAATTAGAAAAGCTTTCAATTCATGTAAAAATATTTTGATTTTGTGATATATTGAGTGAAAAATGAAAATTTACCACCTACTGAAATATAACATAAAATCAAAATATTTATACATGAATGGAAAGCTTTTTTAATTCTCTAGGTACAAAAGGGTCTCTTCTAATTTTTTTATAAATATGGTATTTTTTGAGTTATTTCAATGAATTTTAACATTACGTCTCATGGAGATTTCAATATTTTGCCTACCACGTAGATAAGAGCAAGGCAGAGGGTATGCAAAGTCTAGCCGAGTCCACTTGGCCAGACGCAGAATGCGGCCCGATGCGGATATGTCCGGACGCGGTACGCAGCCCGTTCTACTTGTCTGTTCGCGATATCGTTGCTCGATGTAGAGTACCAAAATAAAAAAAATCCAAAAATATGATCGGATATAAAGTCTAGCCGAATCCACTTGGTCGGACGCAGAATGCGCCCCGATGCAGATCATGCAGATATGTCCGGACGCAAAATGCAGCCCGATGTGAAAAATCAATAGCGTGTAATCACAGCCTAAAAAAAATCCAGTGCTCGAAGCAGCCAATCTGAAAAGAGAAAGAGAGAGAAGGAGAGAGAAAAAAATAAGGATAAGAAAAATGAACAATATTAAATACTGCGAGGGTAAAAATATATGCGAGATACGAGACAAACTTCAACGACGGGAAATAGTCCGATCGAGAGGCAACGAAAATATCGTACCGGAAAGCTTATATCTATTTGGCGTGACAGTTTACCTGCGAGTACGAAACTACTACAACGTAGTACGTTTCGTACTCGCAATAAACTACGCGCCGATTCCCACCCGTTACATCCTGATGAAGAAGAAAATTTGTAGTGTTTTGGTAAACAAATTTGTGACTTTCAAGTTGAAATTTTCGAGGATTGTCCCCTTCCCACAATTTCCACGTTGTCAGGTCTTTTGGAAGCATGCGATGTGAAGTAAAGAAATGCTTCAAGATCTGCGAAGTCTACGTTCGGCTTCTCCATTTTCCAATCCAATTGGTATAGTTGGATATTGACGATGATTTTCAATCAGCTGGAGATTTATTGGAATGTCGATGTTTATCAAACTGCACTGCGGATGGCAAAATGAGAAGTATGGAAAACGAACCGAAGAAAAGGGATATACTTAATACTACGTAGTGATCGTCGAGTCGACCACCATATAATCCTAGATGCAATAAAGATAGCGAAAAAATTATGTTCTCGCGGTGCGGTGTGAGCTGGCTCTTTTTATCTTGACGACGACGTACGAGCGAAGCCCCGAAGTTGGCTTGGAAACTGGCGCTGGCGTCGAATCGCGTACTTCTCTTTACGTGTTGTTTACACCCGAATCCGAAACACGAAGATAGTTAATCTGAGAGAGTCGATACAGAGAGGTGAAGAACACCAAGAAACACGAAGTTCGATGTGCAGAGGGTAATGTGAATTGCTAAAGATCGCATGGTCTTTGAATGTGAGTGTAGTGTATCGTGCTACACCAATTGTAATCTGTACTTAGATGTATTTAATTTCTCACCTAGGGCTTTTTTTTTCCTTCTCTGTGTTTTCAAATGGTAAACTATATGGAAGATACGAGGTAGTATAGAAGTGTAGAAAACATCGCGGTAAACCTGCCACGCCGTTCCATTATCGTGTTCTTTAGAGCTGCGTCAACTTGATAAGTGCAATCTGATCGTATGACCTGGACATATTTCTTCTGTGTGACTTTTAATTCGCCCTAGAATTGGAATCGGTTTTGGTGTTGGGCTCGTATACAAAGGTACCCTTTTACTTAGGCAGCTTCTTATGTAGCATAGCATACGTTCTCGTATGTAGTAGTTTAGCGTGTCTGTGTAAACGAGGCGACGCGACACGTTTGTTTGAGAGCGAGAGCAAAGAATTAGCATACGGTAAACAAACGCGCCTTTGAGGTACCCGCGCTACGCGGTATGTTCATCTGCATACAATACGGCCTCGCCGCCGCGCCTTCAGCGTCACTTGTCTTTACGATTTCGCGCCAGCAGCAGCCGAAAAGCGAGTAAAAAATGGTAAGAAGAAGAAAGAATTGAAACCCAACGCGTCGTCGAGTTGTTTTATCTTGGTGGTACTGCCTTTGTCGCTGATTCTTTTCGTAGTATACGTGCCTCTGCCTGGCTTCTTCGGGAACATAGAGTAAGAGAGCACCGTCGCATATATATGTATACGCGTCGCGATTCGAGTAAATTATTTGGGTAAACAGCAGGAGAAAATGTGATTTGTTTAGAATATGCTAATGTTTTCCACCCGAAGCCGAGCGCGAAAACCGTTTTAAATGTGTAATTCGATTGAACGATTTGCCAGCGTTGGTCGCGTCGCTTCGCCTTCGCTCTCTTTTGTTTACCCAAAGTGTTTTGCTGTGGTATATTTTTAAATAATAAAAACCGACGATAAAATGGCCTGGTTTACGCGGTTGCATTTTGATCGCGGTGCTGATGTCTGTGCACACATCGCACCGCAGCACCAAGTTTTCATCCATCCGACCGGCAGCTTATTTTACTATATCGTATAAAAAGCTTATTATCAATCGTACCATAATACCATCGACGTTATTCTGTCAATAGTTCCATCAGTTAGATACACATTACCACACGTAATATACGAGTTTATGTACACGTACCTCTAAAGCTATACGTAGATATATGTATGGCACTTGTCTATACAGCATATCAATTACATCGCATCTCATTCGTATGACTGTGTGCTTCGGCAGCTTCTCATCTGAAGCGTCATCTCTTTCAGTTTCGGTACCTAGATTTTTCCATACGTGTACTCGAATTGAACCGAGCTCTGATCGGAAAAATACTCGAAATGAACCTGCTGCATAAGTATATAGTGATGTTCACATTTCTATACGATTAAGCATGGTTTTAGGATTTTCCCTTGACGAGAGATATAAGTTATTTGGGATGGGAAGGAGGAGGACTAAAAATTTAATAGTTTTGATTCTGATAGAATTGTTTCAGATTTTTTTGACTTCACATGCGTTTTCCCGTAATTTTTCTTACTCAAAATACAAAATTTTCCAGATTTTCTAAGGAAAGAGGTAACCACTTCCGTAAATTTTCCAGTTCGACCTTGATGCATTGTACTCATTACTTGATTTTTCCAGTAAAATAACTTTTTTTTGAACTCTAGGGGATGATTCGACCAGAGGCGTCAGAAGCATGGGTTCCGCGGGTGCTCGTGCACCCACGATCCAAAAACCGTGGGTGCACTGCACTCACGGTTCTGAAGGGTTCCTCGAATAGAGTATGGGGTTCAAGGAGTCTAAATGATGGAATTTCAGCGTTTGAATGTCTTTTTCGCCCTCGTTTGCTCGGGCTCAATAAATTTTATATTTTCATAAAGTAAAAGGTACTTTTTGAAAAAAATTCACATAAAATCTGTGTTTTTCCTGTCATTTCTTCTTACTGACTTCCTGTCAACGTTATTGACAGGGATTTTAAAAAAGGGGGGAGGGGTTCACCTTAGTGAAAAAAAATTCGAGCACCTACGGATAAAAAAGCAAAGTGACGCCACAGGATTCGGCCCCAAATTAACGCCTCCCTGCTCACAGAAACCGATTTTGTCTACCACCACTGTTAGTTTCGGATTTGGCTATCTGAAATAGGTAGGCCTGTGTAATGTGAACGTAGAGTCGTCGAGACGATGCACCAATAAATTTTCCATGTTCCTTAGCAGTGACGAAATGGGAAGGGAAGGGAAGGGAAGGGAAGGGAGGGGGGTGTTCTTATTTGAATTATCGTTAAAAAATTGGCAAGTTTCAAAAAAAGATAACTCCCCGATAAACTCATTATTGGAAAATTTTCGAAAATTTGGCTGGAAAATCAATGCAATTTTTGCCTTATTGAAGGAAACTCTTTAAATTGTGGATGAATATGTTTTAGGACTTCAATCTTGGAATTATGCTTTGAATTATTTGACTGATGATACGAAAGTGAAACTCTTGAATACGAAAGCAGTAAGGATTCTTTGGGAGAGGAGTGGTTTGAGAAGGTCGATTTCATCCGCCCGACCATTTTTAGGGTGGAGGGTGAAAATGGGGTCATTCGTTTGTGCTCTTTTGTGCACCAACTCTTTTCATTTGTGCTCACCCTTCTTCACCAATAATTAAAAAAGCCAATTTGTGACAATTGGTAGGCGTAAGAAATGATGCCCGACCATTTTTAAGGTGGGGGATGAAAATGGGGGCATTTGTTTGTGCTTTGTTTGTGCTCTTTTGTCACTGTGCATCACTTATTTTTGTTTGTGTCCCTTCCCTTCTGTGGGGTGGGCGTAAGAAATGGTTCCCCAGGTAGCGGGGTGAAAAGAAGAGCAATCGTTTGTGCTTTGTTTATGCTCTTTAGTGCACCAACTCTTTTCGTTTGTGCTCATCCCCTTCCCCCTGAATTTGAAAAAGCAAAGGGTGGGACGTAAGAAATGCTTTCTCGAACACTAATAATATGAAAACTTAACGAAATGAAAATAGCTCCAATCGTTTGTGCTTCTTGAGTAGAGGTTTGGGCACCTCGGAAATTCCCCCAAATGTGGACCCAAAGAAGCCCCCTCATTATTTTTCGCCTATAACTTTTCAAATATGCGTTTAAACGAAAAAATGGCCATTATTAAAATTGAAGAATATAAAATTTGTAACAAAACATGTCATATTCATTTCTTTTGAAAATTTAACGGGTGGGACAAAAACACACAGCAAAATATACAGGGTGAAACAATGAAAATTGTCTCCCCCCTCTTTTCGCGAATAGGTTACAATTTCGAGGGACACCAAATGTAGGTAAGCAAATGATTACACACCATAGACCCTACAAAAAATTCCCTTACTTACCTTCACTTCCATGCTTCTGATGGCTTTTAGAGAGATTTTCAACGTCGTAATTACGACATTTGAACTACGTTTACATTTTAAAAATTTTCAAAATACACCATCAATGACTTGAATTACAAGGAAACACTGAAAAATCGATTTTTTCCTAACCCCGGGGCAAGGAGAAAGTTGATCCCCCCTCTAAACATGAAACTTGAAAAAAAAGGAAAGTGTTGTTCAAATTTAAATTTCACGAATACCTACTTTTTTGAGTTTTTCAAATTTTCAACTCGTACCAACTCAATTCTGAAATTTTAAAATTAAATTAACCGCGTTGTTAGACTTGACTCGTTCCATTTCAGTAAATTTCAATTCAACTTTACAGCATCTGATATACTTCCACAAAGTTCTGTAACAAAATCCAGAATTTTGATACCCATGACAACCCAATTTTATACGAAATATTTTAGGGTTTCAGGGCATATTTTGGCTTTTTAAAGGTTGTATTAGGACAATGAAAATCCAAGTCCTATTCGTGATTCAGTTTTGGTAAGTACCTTTACCACAAAGTTTGTGAAATGTTTTTGAAATTTTTAACAAAATTCTTTCCAATTTTTGACTCTTCCTCCTTTCCACATTTCGGGCTTCGTTTCGACCATGCTAATTAAAAATTTATCATCGTATGTAGGTGTGTGCATATATTAGTCACATTTCTGTATTGCCTGTTGCGTCTATTTACCTTCAGTTAGCTACCTCTATACACTCAAACCGAAAATTTTTGATTTTGACTTATACGAATATGTTGACTTGCCACATTTAAACGTTTTCCATGCGTTGTGTATTGGATTTGAATTTATATTATATCATCTGCACTGTGTTTTGTTATACATGCAACCACCCCACCGCGTCGCCTTGTCTTGCCTCCAGGCACACCGCACCAAGCACCACCCAGACGAATTAACTCATCGTCGTACGTACGTTCTGTTTATAGTATTAATGCTCGACGAATGTACAATATTTAAACAATTGATTGACAAACTAACGAACTATATAATAATACTCTCGAATTTAGGTTACAGTTTACATCATGTATAGGTAATTTGGGTGTAGGTAAAAGGTGCTTTACCTATTGTTTTACTTTACCTGCTGGGCTATCATTCTGTCTCGTTTCGTTTCGAAAGATTTGACTAAATGAAAGCTATAGGTTAGTTAATTGGATATATTTTGAAGCAAATTGTAGTATAATAATTCATATTTTCGAAAATTTGGAGTTGAATTTAAATGTATCTGTGTTACAAGCTTTCGATTGATGATTTTTTTTTATCCAGTTTTTCACAAAATTTTTATAGTTTTTCGTTTTTGAGGAAAATTAATGGTCATAATTTCTCCTTTTCCTCTCCCTTCACCTAAACATACATTTCAAAAAATTCGAATTTGAAAAATGTTCACCTCAATTGCTTGAAAAAAGTAATGAAAAGTCATAATTTGTTATTTTTGGTAAGAGTTCAAAATTAAAAATTTCCAAATTCGATGAAATTTACTCTCATTTTCACCATTCAAAAATACCCAATGAAAATTTTCCCAGATTTTCTGCAAAGAAGTCATCAATTTCGCATTTTCCCACGAAAATGCACTTTTATCTATTTTATAGGGTAAACTCCCCCTTCTTCCTGGCTCGCTTCCGTCCACTAGTTTACCCCTTGTTTAAAAATTCGACAATAAATCTATTAATTTACAGATACCAATCAAAATTAATCGTCGGAAGTCGAATTTATATCTAGGGGATGGTCGTTTACGAGAAAAAGAGATGATATCGGTACAAAACAGACTCTCTCGTGTGCTCGTGTCTGCGTTAAGTTATTAGTCATCGCTTTATTAATACATGACCTATGTTACTTAACAAGTGGCCGTACACGTAAGTCGCAAGGGTTCTCGCACCATACCCTCTTAATCTTTCACTGGTCAATAATTTCATCATCCCTTTTTTGTTTTATGGCGCAAACACCGCAGCACAGCATCGGCAGACGTCCTACCCGAAGGGATGAAACGTGCTGTAATAATTCTCATCGTCACTTTTCTTTACACCAAACATGCTGGCTGCGCTGATAATTCGTTACAATACGGGTATCGCTTTACTGGCATGCTTTTATTTACATTCGAATTCGATTGTAGGTAATTCTCGTTTGTTCCGAGCGAATAATCGTTTTGTAATAATTTCACGAGATTTGGGATCGAGGGGATACGTCGAGACGAAACGATGAAAATAATACTTAGCCCATATCTCGAGACCTCGCAGACCGGTAATAATTCCATCTCGAGACGGATTCGAGGGTGAAAAAAAATTTAATTCGGGTAAATAACGATACCTAGACCTATAAGCTCGCTGGTAATTGATCAAGTTGACAATTTTTTTGTTATTTGTTTTCGGCCGAACGGAAAAACGCCTTTGCGTTTGCGAATTGAAATAAAAGAAGAAGTAAATAATCAACCGAGCATAGAACATGTACAAGAAAAAGCATTCTCATTTAATAAGTTTTCTGGTGGCGATAAATCAGAAAAAAGAAAGCGCAAAAAAAAAAGACGAGCATCGAAAAGGCCATTCGAATGGTGGAATAAAATGGCGTAAATATCATAAGAATGGGTTTGTAATCGGGCCGTACTCTTTACAAAACCCACATATCCGATCGAATCGTCTTATTTAACTCGATAAAAAGAGGGCCTACGTCGTAGCTCTTTTATTTATGAATATTTCCAGTTCTCTAATTCGTATTAGCAGACGGATACGATGATGGCGGATCGGGGTATAATGAGCTAAGAATTAAATTTTTTTCTCGTCCGAGGTCCGTTGATTGAAAATGGAAAAGTTTACCCTTCGATAAAAATCGCCTGCTGAATTGAGAGACGTACTATTCGATTGTCGAAGACGAAAAAAAATAACCGGGATGGGGCATGAGGCAGGGAAAACATGCGGAATCGGTCACAATAAAATATATATTTTTTAAAGGTTGAATTAGTTGATTGAAAAAAATAACCCCATCGAGGGAAAATTTCCTTTGTGAAAATTTCATTGGGAAAAACGAAAATAAATTAGAGAAAATACAACTCCTTTCGAATTACTTGTAATAGATTGTATGGTAACCGATGTGTTCCGTTTCCTTCTTATTTTTTTTTTTCGGGCGAGTTTTCTTTACTGGTTCTGTGGAAAAAGTTTTACGATAAAATTTCGTCCGAAAAATGAGAGCGCGCAGTTTAAGACGATTTCTTTATAAAAGAGCAACAATAAAGGTTGTTGCAAGAAAGTTTACTGTATGTTTTCGCCAGCGAGACCGCCCCCCTCCTGCTTCGCCCCAGCCCATGATTTCGCCTCGGCTGTTTTTTTCCCTTTTTTCGACTAGTTTTATTCTCCGCGTTGGCTCGGCTGGTCTTACGGTGGTAAGATGGTATGGTATTAAACAATACGATAAATTACGAAATAAAAAAAAGGGTTAACCGAATGAAAAATAGCTCACATAATGAGTACACCTACGAAACAATTAACCGCCCCCGGATATCTACGAATACAAAAAGCCAACCATACGATAAAAGGCGACCAAATGCAAGCAGCAACGATCACTGCCCATCGATATCGGAAGCAAAATACGAGAGTACGATTTTCAAGCTCGATGCGCGTAGAAAAAGGACCGAATGAGTTGAGCCGGAGAGGAATAAAAGAGGAAAAAATACGACTTGTAACGTGTATTCGTGATGATGGTGTAAATCACGATACTAGCCACCGGCGACCGTGTACTATGGACCATGTTCGCTGGTTTTCTCACCTGTCTTTGCTCTGCACCACGGTCCACGGTCCGTGGAAACGCTACAGGGTGATTTTGCTGCCTTCTCGATAATAATCGGTACCTGTGTACGTAAGCACGCTGTTCTACAGGCGATTATACGTATATTACCATCGAGAGGGCGGTATGAGCGACCTTCGAACTCACCTATACCTTTAGATAGCTCGAGTTCTTCCAAAGCGCTCGATTTCTTTACTCTATATCACTATTCCAATGGTCTAGGGTTTCTGTGTTTTTATTAAACGTTGGGTTGCTCTGGCTTGTTCTATGGGTAGGTGAGTCTGAGTACTTATGAGCTGCTTTGCCTAGACGGTTACAAATTTAACGCTTTAATGGCGGAATTAAATGGTGGCTGGGTCGAGCCGATGGAATTTTTTCCCCCGCGATACAAATAGTAGTTATTTATCGGCGGCTGGTTCGATAGATGAGCGATTCACCGCATCAAGTAGGTGCGAAATAGAAACGAGTCGTTAAAACGTTGCTGCGAGGATTTGCGTAGCGTAGATTGCCCTTTAAAGTGTGATATAGTGGTATTTTTAACGATGCTAAATTTACTTTTATTTTTATATGCCTTATTTTCACCTCGTAAAAAAATTCGTTTGTATTCGTGGAAAAAATTTCATCTGGATGTCTCATTCTACCATCGCAATTGAGTGGGTAGGTGTACGAGTATGTAGTACGTATTTTGGGTGATTTCAATGAAATTTGAATTAGTGTTAGGTATATTGTTCAAATTGATTCGAGTTGGTTTTGGAAAAAGCTTCAATTCACTATAAAATGACTTTTAGATTGTAATTTTTCGAAAAAAAATTCTATTTGATCACTGATTAGTAAATGATTTATCAAATATGAGTAAAAAGTTGTGATAAATTTTGTGATTTTCTCAAATCACTTGTGAAAAAATTGATTGATTATGATAGGTATGTCATTCTTGAACTATTTGATCAGATATCACTGAATCACACCATTCATGAACGATTTGAACAAATGAATCGTTTGTGACTGTACATGACTCATTTATTGTGTATGTTTGACCGATTCGACTAAACTACCTCTTGCTGAAAGTTTCAGATTTAGGGATTTGGAGGTTGAGTGGTGCGTTAGACTTCTAATTTGTTAATTTTTCGGTTCGATTTGTCAACTTTTGCTCAATTTTATCAACTTTTCGACATTTAAAAAAATATATTTTAAGTGCGAATTTCAACATGGTTAATCAATAATTTGAAGCTGAATTGTTTTTGTGGTCACAGAACGAGTGTTTTGTAAGAACGTTGAAAATTTCCACGAAAATTATCTCTTTGAAAATATTATGAAAATTATTGAAGTTGTCATAAAAAATGATAAAAATATCATTAAAAAGATTGAAAAATTATCTACGAATTAATCGAAGAAATTGTATCAGTTATTTAGGTTTGTAAAAAAAACGGAAATATTTGATCAAATTGGCCAAAAAATGATAGAAATTTTTTTGAAATCGTCAAAATTTTCACAAAAATTGGTAAAAATACTGTAAAATTTGTCAAAAAAATCATTAAAATCGTCGAAAATGTAGATAAAATTGTAGAGATTTCCTTAAGAATTATTTCAAATTTTGTAAAAGTGGTCAAAATATCGTGAAAACCGTTGAACATTCCATTAAAATTGCTAACATTTTCATAAAAATCGGTAAAAATGACACAATAACCCTGAAAATCATGAAAAATTTTGGAAGAGGCTGTGAAAATTTTTGCAGTTTTTACGAAAATTTTGCCAGATTTCATTTTTTTTTTTTTTGACAATTTCTACAATATTTTTACTGATTTTGTGTAACGCTGACTTTTACATATAATGTCAGACTTTTTTGGACTTTGAAAATTTTTTAGATTTCCAATGACTTTAAGATATTACATTATGTCAGACTTTTTTGGACTTGAAAATTTTTTTCTCATATTTCCATTGAATTTGAGTCATTTTGCAAGACATTTTCGGAATTTGAAAATTTTTCGGTTTTCCAGTGACTTTTAGACATTATGTCAAACTTTTTTAGACGTAAAAATTTTCAGATTTTCATTGACTTTTAAACATTGTCAGACTTTTTTGGACTGTAAAAAATTTTCAACCTGCAAAAGCATATCCTATATTTTATAGTTTCGTGGGTAGTATGGAAATGATGGTGAATTTTTTCACGACTGATTCAAGAAATTTTTTAATTTTTTTGAAAATTTCCATGATTTTTTTTACCATTTTTACAATTTTTTAAACTAATTTTTGTAAAACTTTCAACAACTATAACAACATTTTCGACGATATTCATGAAATTTTGACCATTTTGTTCATTTTTTGAATGATTTTTGTGAAAATTTAAACAATTTTTACAAAATTTTGAACGTTTTTCACTACTTTTAAACCGTTTATACAATTTTTTGACTAATTTTTATGGAAATTTCAACAATTGCAGCAATGTTTTTGATGATTTTCACGATTTTTTTTATCAAATTTCTCATATTTCAAAAACAATTTTAATGTGATTTTTGGCTCATTTTTACGATGTTTTCATTGATTTTTACAACAAATTCGAGAAAATTTTCAATTATTTTTACTGATTTTTGTTGAAATGTCGATAATTAAATGTAGCAACATTTTCGACAATTTTCATGATTTTTTTAGAATTTTTTTATAATATCTTCACTGATTTTTGTTTACATTTTGACAATTTGAACAAGATTTTCTACGATTTTCAAGATTTTTTATGCATTTTTTTTTTCATATTGAGTTTTATGAAAATTTTATCATTTTTTACGAAATTTTCTTTTTATGACTATGTGGGAATTTTCTCAATATTTTCATCAATTTCTATGACAATTTCTGCTATTTTTACTTCATCTTCAACAATCTACATGATTTTAAAAAAATTGACCATTTCAACATAATTTTTAACAATTGGTATAATTTTTTAATTTCTTTTTTCGTATTTCAAAAGCGTATGAAAATTTTATTAATTGTTAAAATGTTTGAATCATTTTTATACTCCAAAATTTTCAAGTCCAAAAAATTTTTTTCGCCAATTTTCATGATTTTTTTATGCATTTTTCCCACGAATTTTATAAAAAATTTAACAATTTTTACGACGTTTTCGACAGTTTTTTTTTAATGATTTTAGGACTTCTTTTACAATATTTTTACCAATTTTTGGTCACAATTTAGGTGACATTTTCATGATTTTTTGGTAATTGTTTTCCATATTTTGAACGATGTTTTTGAAAAATTCTGACAATGAATCATTTGTAAACTATTTGAATTTTATCGTAGATCGCCGTTGTGAATTGAACTGTGTGATTTCAATTTCAGCTACCGAAATTTCTTATAAAATATTATTATGAAATTTATTTTGACGAGCGAAATAATGCATGTTCCATGACTTCCTCGACTTTTGTGACCTGTAGACACCCTGTATTAGTTTGGAAATTGACAGAAATAATTAGTTCTTCTTTATTTTGAAGATGATATTTTCCCATTAATTTATTACAATCTTAGGTCTTTGCTCTCAATTTCGCCTAATTTCAATCATCCATCATATCTTTCAATTACACATATCAATCGTCATAGCAGCGTTTAATACGTCGAATATAGAAATAAAAAGACGAAAAATAGAAAAGGTGTCAAAACATTCGATATAAATAATGAAAATTCCGCAACTCGAACGTACGTAGAGTTAGGTACCCAGTATCTACATCGAGTTTACGTATACCGAAGATGAGTCCGGCACAACAACGCCATAGAAAACAAATACCATTAATCAAAGAAATATGAATATATTTTGTGGTTGGTTTTTGTTATGACAGGCAAGTCAGATCCTTACCTGAAGCGTTGTTTGGCTTTGCTCATCGAAATCGTCATTTTTTTTTATCCCAACTCGTCCTCGTGTAGTATTAATATATCTAGGTATCTCCGGACAGCCGCGATCTTAATACTTTATAGTTACTTTTCGCACACACATCGACTGGCAATGGCGCTTTTAATTAACTTCAAATGCCACATGCGGCGTATGTCTACGTACGAATACGATAGACAAATAATCTCGATTGTTTCGTATTCGTATGCAATTTGTAAGTAAGTAATTAAATATTGTTTTTTTTTTTTCCAAATTGTATACTTGAAAACGTAATTACGAGTATTTCGATAAAAAGGGGATGGTTTCGTGCTGTATACGGTACGCTGCCGTAACAATAAACACGTAAAAACGTTTACCAACAAATGAAATATTAAAATGATAATTTTAATCAAAAAACACCGACGAACGAATTTTAAACACGGCAGGTTGCGACTGAATTGTGGAACAGATTCATTATCAAATGCGGGCACACCGAAACGATATTAAATATTTACATTTATCCTTCGGTATTTACAAAGCTTTATGAGCAGACCGAATTTGTCAAATAATGAAAGGGAATGATAATCGATTCGATGAATTCGCCTCGGCGCTGCGCTGACGCGAAATTAGCCTGCGAAATGAGACTGCTGCTGGATCGTGGCGATGGCGTCGAGGCAGGGGGCTGTAGCGTGCAACGTGCTGCTGTGCTGTGTTTGTAAATTCGTGCGAAACTAATAAGTTTAAATAAATTCGACGAGATGGTTTTTTTTTTCAACCGCCCCCGACCCTGGTTCGTATCGGCAGAAAATTATCCATCTATCGTTCTCGCCCAGTTCACACTTTTTGTACGAGTACACGACGACAAATGATTAGCTATTCGATGTTTATCTTTGGACGGTTCGGTGTTCGGTGTCCGGTATTAGGTACCTAACGTAAAGCTGGTTTCGTGTCTTAGTTTCCATTTTCTATTGTAAACTTCGAATTGATTGAGGTTTTTTTTACAATTTTTTTCATTCGCGGGTTTTTTAACATCGCTGGTGTATTTTCTCCGGTGGAACGAAATCGGTGGTGTGGAAAATTTGCAAGTGTAGATACGAAATCAAAAGTTCGCCTTTTTTGCTGTCGCATGTTGAGATAATTCCGAGTCGTATTTAATCAACATTTTTGACTAAATGAGCGGATAGAGTGGAAGAGTCGTGAATTTTACTGTTGAAGTCATGGATTTCTCACGTTTTTATTGGAAAAAAAATTCAGGTTGGGTTATCAGTGTAAAAACGTTGCGAAGTTTCGTCAGGCTGACTTTGGACAGTTTGTCAGATTTTTTTGGGCTTGAAAAAATATTCAGATTTCTACTGATTTTTTGGACTTGAAAATTTTCAGAAATAATACTGACTTCTAGACATTTTGTCAAACACTTTGAACTTTTTGGACTTCGAAAATTTCAGAGATCACACTGATTTTCAGACATTTTGTCAGGTTATTTCAGATTTTCTGGAGTTGAAAAATTTTTCAGATTTCAAACGATTTTTTGGACTTAAAAAATTTTAGAAATTCTGACTTTTTCGATTTGAAAAAATTTTATTAAATGGTCTTAGTTTACTTTCGAGCTTAAAAAAATTTAGATTGTTTCAAAATTTGACTTTTAGACATTTCATAAGACATGGTAACATTGTGTCCGACTCTTTGAACTTACAATTAGATAAAGTCAGACATTATGTCAGACTGGAGTGTACTCTTCAGTTTGACGTAACAAAAAGAACAAAATCGTATCTTTTGTTTGGTACTGACATTTTTTGTGCCAAACTCTGCCAAAACGGTTCCAGTAGCATTAACTGCACTACAATATCTGCTTTGATGGGGATCTAACACTTTTTCAACTAACGTCTCCGTTTCCACATAATTCCACTTTGAAAAATCAATGAAAAACGAAAATCCTCATTTTTGACTTTTAATGCATTTTTCTGCTAAAACTGGTAATTCAAAGGTACTTTTAC
>FIZU01008575.1:0-10327 GCA_900064475.1 Pseudococcus longispinus
TTGAAAAAGGGCTCGGAAATTTTTTTCAAAAAATTCCAAAAATCACCATTGATACTGTCTACTATCCTTGCAAGTTTGAAAAAATTCGGTTGAAAACTGCTAAAAATAGAAATTTTCAACGAAAATCCGCATTAAACCTCTCAGAAGGGGTTAGGGTTGAGATATCGAGCTAAAAATCTTATTACGAGAGTTTTAGACCATAAGGACCAAGTTCTACTGAATAATTTAAAACTCGATGCTCAGAGCCAAATACCAGGCTATGATCTTTCCAACACATTACTTTAAATCATGTAGATAGCTTTAAATTTGGACAAGCAATCAAATGAGAGGGGGGAAAATAGGGGACAAAAACCAAAACAATTTTTTTGATACTCATTACTCCGGATATGCGATAAGAGTCCCATTTCCGAAAATATCATCATTCCCAAACTTTTAATCAATTTGTTTTAGACATTTTGAATAATATGGGTACGTATATTTCGAGTAAACAACAACATCTGGCGATTAAAAAACTGATATTTTCAACAGGAAATGACGAAACGTGTCCAATTTCTGCAACGAAGTTCAAATATAAATCGTAAATCAGATCAAATGCTCGTATTTACAAAAAAATAAAAATTGCATACGAAGTAATTTCAACTAGGAGAGTGGAATCTGAACATCATTCATCAGCACAATCATTTCAATCGTTTAAAAAAAATCGTTCAAAACCATTTACGAAAATCTAATTACAATTGAACTAGAAAAAAAACTCCAATTTTTCCGAATCTTGCATTAAAATTAATTCAATTCCGAATAAAACATAGATACGTGATTACTTCGCACCAGCAAAATCACTCGAAAAAACATTACTCAATCGAAATTCAAAACAAACCGAAAATCTTACGTAATAATTCGATCGAATTTTATAAACACAGATATTTTTCATCATTCACTGCACAAAAGAAAAAAAAACTCGGAAAAATCACAAAATGAACCAATCCAGCATCGAAAAAATTCAAGACAGAAGCCTGATCAAATTATAACACCTCGAAGAATTTTCCTGCAAATCGCATCATCTCAATCCAATCCAAACCATCATTATCAGACAGATCTCAATTATCGAAAAATACTCGAAAATCACCGAAAAATGACACTTTCATCAATTTAACACACGTTGGCGAACACCACGTTTTAATTTTCGTCCCTTAATTCGAAATGATTTGTACGTACCTACGCGACACACGTAATTAAACTCGTAATTTACGATCTCACCGCAACCGAATCATAACGAGGTTAATTTACGACACATGACCGCGATCGATCGATCTACAGAACGTTGAAAAAAATCACCAACTCCGGGTGTAAAATTTTGTCGCGCGACTGGCTAACTCGCGATCGTTGAGTAGGGGAAGGTAAAATTTGGGGGAAACGTTTAAAATTCCTTGAAACCGGTTCTCAGCACCGGTTGACACATTCGCAATATTTCAAGTACCCTTCGAGAAGAGCGCGCTCCGCAATCATCTGGTTACCTATGCCAGCATCTCAGATGCTCGCACATGAATAAATAAGTCTCATAAACACACCCATATTACGACGTTTCTCCGCTCATTCCATCATTAACAAAGTTACTCGCCTCCGAATCGACGTAACCAGATGGCAGAGGTTCGAGGGCCGAGGGGAGGTAGGTTCATTAACGACGTGCAAATACACGTCAATATCTCATCCAGGTCCAATAACTCCTCATCGATCATTATACTCGATTCGTATACGTCACACGTACCACCACATCACACGTATCAAGCTGCCAACTTGTCAGCCTGCATTTTGCTCTCAGGTGCGGATATTTTTAGCGTTTCACTTTACATAATAATTATCATCGAGTTCGTAATCTCCTCCTAAGTTCTGGTTGAAAATTACGAAAAAACGCCGAACAGATTCCGGTTTTATCGGCCACCTACAAAGATCGCGAAGCCTTGAAGCTGTCGTCTTTTTATTCCACAGACCAAAACGAAAACGCCGACCAATGGTTATTTAATTTGGAACCTGGTTCGGACTCGGTTCACAGTTTTTGTCTGCTTTTTCGCCGGATCTCTCGCGACCATCACGAGATTATATGCTCGAAGATCGAGGACACGCGAAGTACCACTTTGGGTATGATATAATGCGATGAAAGGGTATTGTAAATCATCCGACATTCCAAATCGTATAATCTGACTTTGTACAAGTTGTGTCAACACAATGCTCGACGATAAATTATTATCTAAACGGTGAATTAGCCCTCGAAAAACGTTTCGACCAATTCGGATTCGGATATAAGCGTTAATCAATATTAATAGAGTAACCATATGGTCGCATGTTTCTGAACTTTTTACCTACTGAGAGTATTCGAGCTTTGAAAAACTGAAATAACAAAGCTGTGTTGGTTTTATCGACGATGCCATTACGTCGAATGTTGAAATTTTGTACATGAGTGGAATTCAAAAATCGACCTTATAGGTACTTATTAGCCCAGTTTTTATCGAACAATACCTACATATATTTATGAATGGAACATCTGGTGTTGAACGAATGTGTTTCAAAAGCCAGATACGTGTTTAATAAATACACTTTTTTATTGAAAAATATGAAATTATGGTAAAAAAAAATGTGTATGAAATGTCTAACTGAATTTTGAGTAATTTTGAAATACGTACGAAAGTACATGAAAAATGCAGCGTTATTTGACTTTTCGATGTAGAAATCTAAAATCGACGAGGTTGGAATAGAATCAATATTGAAATTCAAAAAAGCAACGAAAAGAAAAACTAGTAAGGATGATTTTAAGCAAGTACCATCGATGAATTCGATGATCGATACATAAGAATTAAAAAATCGATTAAAATAATCAAATCGAGTACGAGATTGTTCTTTGAAAAAAATTTACTTTTTAAAAAAATTATGAGATTTTAGATTTTTGAAAACTTACCTACCCTAACCCAATTTTTACGCACAATTTTCAATAAAAAAAGAACTGCAGATCCCATTTTTGAAAAATTCGTCAATTTTGATTTTCTAAAATTTGATTTTAAGAAAATCTATCAAAATTGATAAAAAATTCATAGTTTTATTTTTAATAAAAAATCGATCAAATTCGATCTTCAGAAAATTGATTTCATACATATTTTAGTACCGAAAAAGTGATCGAATTCAATTTTCTATTTGAAAAATCGATTTTTTTTTGGTTACGCCATGTACAGCGACTAAAGTTCATAATTTTAATATTTTTTATTCAATTTAAATCGATTACATTCGATTTTCAACGAATCAATCTATCAAATTCGATTCTTAAAAATTCAAACATACACTTAGGTAAGTGCTAATTTGATTTTTAAGAAATCGACATAATTCGATCACCGAAAAATCGATTTTATAAATATTTACATTTTGATTTTTGAAAAATTCATCAAGTTTAATTTCCAATAAAAAAATCGATTATACCTTATTCGATTTTCAACGAACAATCGATTATATTCGATTTTCAACGAACAATTGATTATATTCGATTTTCAACGAACAATCGATTATATTCGATTTTCAACGAACAATTGATTATATTCGATTTTCAACGAACAATCGATTATATTCGATTTTCAGAAATTCAATTCTATGTGCATAGTTAAGTAGGTAATTCGATTTTAAGAGATCGATTCAATTGGATTTACAAGAAATCGATTATGATCGATTTAATTTGATTATTGAAAATCAATTTATTTCGATTATTGGAAAATCAATCTACTTCGATTATTGAGGAATCGTTAATTCGATTACTAAAAATCGATTCAATTCGATTATTGAAAAATCGATTTGATTCGATTATCAAATCGATTTGATTCGATCATTAAAAATCGATTTAATTCGATTATTAAAAATCGATTTGATTTAATTCAATTATTGAAAATTCGATCTAATTCGTTTATTGAAAAATCGATCTAATTCGATTATTGAAAAATCGATTTAATTCGGTTATTAAAAATCGATTTATTTCGATTATTAAAAATCGATTTAATTCGATTGAAAAATCGATTTAATTCGATTATTTGATATTTAAAAAACTATCGGGTTTAATTTTATATGAAAAAATCTCGAAAACTAAGCTTTCTAGAAAAAAACTAATACCTCTTAAGTGAAAGAGAATCTCAAGCTCTACAATTTTCACCCCCTTCAGTTTTTTCGTATCACCCTTATTTTAGCCTGAAAATCCGTGTTCATGGAAAATTCACTAAATCGATAATTTCAAAAATGAAACAAGTTTAACTCCAAAAATCTCGAAAACTAAGCCCCCTGGGGAAAAAATCGATACATCACTGGAAAAAGAAAATTTCAATCTCTAGAATTTTCATCCCCTGCATTTCTCTCGTAGCGCCCTTAGTTAGGCCAGAAAATCCATTTTTATGAAAAATTTACAAAGTCGATAATTTTAAAAATGAATTCATTTTTATTTTCAAACCCATCAACTTTGCAGATTTCCAATAAATATGGATTTTCTGGCCGAACTGGGGGTCCTTCGATGAAGATGCAAGGGATGAAAATTGTAGAGCTTGAAATTTTCTTTCTCCAGTGAGCTATTGATTTTTTTTCTAGGGAATTTAGTTTTCGAGATTTTTGTAGTCAAAGTTGTTTTATTTTTGAAATTACCAATTGACTTAGTAAATCTCCCATAAAAATGAGATTTCTGGCCAAACTAATAGTGCTACGAAAAAAATTCTAGTGATGAAAATTTTAGAGCTTGAAATTTTCTTTCTGCTAAGAGCTATTTGTTTTTTTCTGGGGAGTTCAGTTTTCAAAATTTTCTCAGTCGATTAAAAAATTGATTATTTTTTTTTAAAAATCATTTCAATCATATACTGAAAAGTGCTCATTCGATATTTGAAAACCGTAGGTACTAAATTCATTTATTAATCAAAGAATTGGTCAATTTCGGTTTTCAATAAAAATCGATTTCCTAGGATACATGACATTTTTTATTTTTTTGAAAAAGTGGGTAACATTGGAATTTTCCAAAATTGATTTCAAATTTATTCGATTTATAAAAAATTTACCATTTTAATTTTTTTTGAAAAAAGTACCTATCTACTTGAATGCAAACACAGAAAGTCGAGATATTTGAAATTTTCTTAAAATTTTTCAAGTCCAAAAAGCCATTGGAATTTTGAAAAATTTTCCAAGTTTAAAAAAGTTGGACGAAATGTCTCAAACTCATTATAACAGATTTTCGTAAGCGAATTTCGTTATGGAATTTAAAAAAAAAAAATTTGAAATCCAATTCCAAGTACAAAAAGTTAATAAAAATCTGAAAAATTTTTCCAAATTCAAAAAAGTCCGACAAGATATGTAAAAGTCAGCCTTAGGTGAAATTTTCCAAATCCAAAAATTGATTTGAATTCTTAAAAATTTTCCAAGTCCGAGAAAATCTGACAAACTGCCTGAAAGTCAATTTCCCAAGTTCAAAAAATTTAAATTGTTAGACAAAATGTCTAAAACTCAGCATTATCTCTGAAATTTTCCAAATCCAAAAAGTCAATGAAAATCTGAAAATTTTTCTAAATCCAAAAAAGTCTGACCAAATGTCTAAAAGTCATCGTCCAGGAATTTCGTGACGGAATTTATGGACATGAAAAATAGACAAAATTTTCAGATTGACCTCCAGCAATAAAACATATCCATGTCAAAAAATCCATGACTTCAACAAAAAATTTATGGCATTTCCATGACCTTATAATTTTTTTTGTATAATCCATGACCTTTATGACCCCTTTTTTTAAATCTATAGCTGAAATATTCGATATTGTTCAATATACTTCACCATTGATGGAAATTATAATTTTTTCAATTTTTAGAACAACGAACTATTGAAAAAAGAGGACCTGATGATGAAAAAGGGGCGGAGGTATCTTCGATTACAAATCAATAATTTTTTTCACGACTTACAACATATGTGAGAAATTTAACAAGTAAATAGGTACGAATTATCTCACAAAAATATCAAATTTCAACAAAACTATACGTACGTGTTACCACATCTCAAAAAATTGAATAAATTTCAAGCATAGAATTGAATAATTCGCACATTGTATATGCAATAATTGACGTAGGTGTCCAATAATAAATTAAAAATGAACGAATGCGTAGTTTTCGACAAACACATACCCATTCACTGTTACCACTTTGTACTCCGAAGAAAAAAAACAATTCACTTTTCCTCACTTACGTACTAAAAAGAAGTTTCAAAACCATAACTACCGCATAAAAAAATCATTCAGTCATTTTCACATAAACACACCTTTTCCATAACAATACGTTTTCCATTCCCTTACCTCTCGAATTTATCACCTCGTTATTTATAAACTATTCATAAATCAAAACACGTCGCATCAAGTTCAGCATAATTCAATCAATCGATTCCGCCGTATATCTGCCTAATCTACTATACCTATAAGAACTTCAAATTCGAAGCTTTTATACCTTCTATAATGTCATCGTTAAAAATGCAATTACTCAAGGCTAATGCAACGAAAATAATGGCACGTAGGTAGCACAAGTTCGTACCGTGTATAACAAGAACAACAATGATGAAGAAAAAACCCACCGCAGTTTACAAATACATACCTATATACCTCTATACCAAAGTAAGATAACATTCTTGTAGGCGTTTATGTTGCAAAGTATACTTTATACGAGAGAATACCTCTACGAGATCGATATTTATAACGCGTAGGTAATTTAAAATAAAAAAAAAAAACACTCGGGGTATTTATAGTATAAATATCATCTCGTATCCAGAGTTAACACAATAAAATACCATAAAATATACATACGTACGAACTGTTCGTAGTATATACAAACGTTGCTAATATATGCTTCTTTTTTTCATTCATTTATTCATTCATTTCATAAACATAAAGTACATAAGGTAGGTATACATAATGTTGGCACACTAAATGACATTTTAGCGGCACTTGTCACATTGTACCGTTGTTTTATGTACTTATTGTTGAGTGTTGATCGTGTGCTATATGCGATATTACCAGTATATAAGGCAAAAAATTTACAACCTTGTGGCATTTTACTAATTTCTTTCAACTCAAGAGGCGGTTTTGAATTCCGCATCGTATTAAAATTACATCTCCGAGTTATCGTATGACATATTTTTTCATTCGCAACATGGTGTCGTTATGATTGACGTCAAGCATGTGCATCTTATGTAAAAGATTAATCATCCGAAGAAGCGAGAAGGGCCTTGATGTAGTACAACTCGTGCGTGTTATAATTACCATCTCTCTCTCTCTGTCTTTCTTTCTTTCTGCATGAGGGAAAAAAACACACAGCAGATCACACCTGCTTTAAATTATCTACGCACGATGAAATTAGGGGGAGAATGTACGCCCCCTCACTCAAAATACTCGTATCTTATAAAAAATCTGCAAATTTCTGACACAAACTTGAAAAGTGCTAAGATTTTTCGCGACTTTCAGACATTTTTTCACACTTTATGTTGATGACATTTTTAAAAAATCCTACAATTACCAAAAAAATGATTTTTACCTTGAAATGATAATTTTGGCTAAAATATTCACGAGTTTGACAAAAAAAATGATTTTAACCAAAAATGATAATTTTTACTTCGAATTGACAAATTTTGAACCAGAAAATTACAACTTTGGCAAAAAATGATGATTTTGACCAAAAATGATGAGTTTGACAAAAATAACAATTTTTACAAAAAACGACGATTTTTACAAAAAATTAAAATTTTTTACAAAAAACGGTGATTTTTACAAAAAACGGCATTTTTTACAAACAACCGCCGATTTTTACAAACAAACGCCGATTTTTACAAATAAACGACAACTTTTACAAAAAATGACAATTTGGACCATAAAATAGCAATATTGACAAAAAATGATAATTTCGACCAAAAATGATGAGTTTGATAAAAAATGGCAATTTTTATCTTGAAATGATAATTTTGACCAAAAATGGCAGTCTTTACATTGAAATGAAAATTTTTACAAAAAACGACGATTTTTACAAAAAAATTACAACTTTTACAAAAAACGACAATTTTAACAAAAAACGACATATTTTTACAAAAAACGAAGATTTCTACAAAAAGATGAGATTTTTACAAAAACTAGCGATTTATACAAATAAACGAAAATTTCTACAAAAAACGACATATTTTTACAAAAAACGAAGATTCCTACAAAAAACGACAATTTTTACAAAAAGCAACAATTTTTACAAAAAATGACAATTTGGACCATATAAAATAGCAATATTGACAAAAAATGACAATTTTTACCTTGAAATGATAATTTTGACCAAAAATGACAGTTTTTACATAAAAATGACAATTTTTACAAAAAACTACAAATTTTACAAATAAACGACAATTTTTACAAAAAATTACAGATTTTTACAAAAACCACAAATTTTTACAAATAAACGACAAGTTTTACAAAAAACGACAATTTTTTACATAAAACGACGATTTTTACAAAACACGGAGATTTTTACATAAAACGAAAACTTCTACCAAAAACTGCAATTTTTACAAAAAACGACAATTTTCACAAAAAATGATGATTTTTACAAAAAACTGAGATTTTTACAAAAAACTGAGATTTCTTACAAAAAACGACAATTTTTACGAAAAACGACGATTTTTACAAAAAACTGAGATTTTTACAAAAAACTGAGATTTCTTACAAAAAACGACAATTTTTACGAAAAACGACGATTTTTACAAAAAACTGAGATTTTTACAAAAAACTGAGATTTCTTACAAAAAACGACAATTTTTACGAAAAACGACGATTTTAACAAAAAACGACATATTTTTACAAAAAACGAAGACTTCTACAAAAAAATGAGATTTCTACAAAAACCACACAAATAAACGACATGTTTTACAAAAAACAACAATTTTTACAAAAAACGACCATTTTTACAAAAACCACAAATTTTTACAAAAAACGACAATTTTTACAAAAAACCACAAATTTTATACAAATAAACGACAAGTTTTACAAAAAACGACGATTTTTACAAAAAACGACAATTTTTACAAAAAATGATGATTTTCACAAATAACGACAATTTTTACAAAAAACCACAGATTTTTACAAATAAACGACAATTTTTACGAAAAACTATAATTTTTACAAAAAACTGAGATTTTTACAAAAAACTGAGATTTTTACAAAAAACTTAGATTTTTTACAAAAAACGACAATTTTTACAAAAAACGACGATTTTTACAAAAACCACAGATTTTTACAAATAAACGACAATTTTTACGAAATACTATAATTTTTACAAAAAACTGAGATTTTTACAAAAAACAAAGATTTTTACAAAAAACGACAATTTGTACCTTAAAATAGCAATATTGACAAAAAATGACGATTTCGACCAAAAATGATAATTTTGACCAAAAATGATAATTCTGACCAAAAATGATAGTTTTTACCTTGAAATGACAATTTTTACAAAAAAAGACGATTTTTAAAAGAAATTACAATTCTTACAAAAAACGCGGTTTTTTGTAAAAATCGTCGTTCTTTGTAAAAATTGTCGTACTTATATTTCTAAAAATCGCCGTTTTTTGTAAAAATTGTCATTTCATGGTAAAATTTGTCATTTTTGGTCAAAATTATCATTTCTAGGTAAAAGTTGTCATTTTTTGTCAAACTCATCATTTTTAGTCGAAATCATCATTTTTTGTCAGTTATTGCTATTCTATGGTCCAAATTGACAATTTCTACAAAAAATGACAAATTGAACCTAATTGTTAGTTTCCCCGAAGAGGCAACACTGTTTCTATCATTCCTACCTATCTACTTTATCTTTTCCTAAGCTTAGATATATCTTAGAAGACCTTTCATGTGTGTAGACGTGACTCGATAATATACTTTAGAACTTGTGACTTGTGTTTATTATTTGTTCAACTCTGCGTAGATCTACCACTCCAACAGGTTATGGGCCCAGGGCACGCATCCCTGCGCTAGGTAAGTTGCACAAGTATTATTGCCGGCAAACTAAAATGCATGTAAGCTTACTACAATGTAAACCGCGGAATGATATCGTATACGTATACCTTAGATGTTAGAATAATTTCGATGTATAAGATGAAGTGACATTTACATAAGCATGCTGTTAAATAAGTAGGTAATAGTTTGAAATCAATGTATGTAAGAGATGGTGCATACATGTACATAGAACGCCTACATTGAAGCTGAAATTAAACCTAGGCCTAGTGGTACATTTGTACCCAGATAACGTTTATTACAAATTTAAGATGATC